>CM070028.1:34156980-34309480 GCA_036247105.1 Cirrhinus mrigala
GTCGGTAGAGGATCATCTGAGGATGATAGAAATGTGTAAAGACAGAGAAGAAACATGAGTAAGAGGAGCTCTGCGTCCAAATGTGCAAAATGTCTAGTATGTGCGATCAGTATGCGTCTCAGAGCATAGTGTAAATTGAAAAGACTATGCCAAAAGTTACCGGAAGTGTTTTCAAAATGTGGATCCGCGCTGATTTTGTCCACGGTGCTTGGAGGATTCATTTGGTTTAGAACTACAAACACGAATGAAAAGAACTACAAATATGGCGGATGTTCATATTTCTTCAGCAATAGTTCACATGGATACTACACTTTTACTATAATAAATCTATGATTAATTGGATCGCATGAGAGACACGCTGGCAAATCAACATACGTTTTTTTCCAATAAGGTATCAGAATTGTTTGAGTAGTGTAAACTTAATTTATTAAAATTTGCATAGTTTATATGAGGATGTAACAGGATGTAATACAGGCTGGTTTACGGTGACAAATATGTGACAATTTATTTCCCAAAGATTGATTAGCGTATAGTATAGGGCCTATAGTATAGGCTAAGAGGGAAATTGGGATGCAGCACAGAAAACTATATATCTATTTACACAATTGACACCAGTATAACAGATGTTGTCAGTGTCAATCATAATAAATATCAGTGACTAGAATAAAACATTTCAAAACAAAAGTAAAGGATAATAATGAATAATTTTTATAAATGATTGCTAGCATTTGAGCCTATTTACTGACATATAGAATCAATTATATCAACATTACAATAAATGTACTGTATGTGTGTCAAAAGCAGACAATTTCTATGTCTTGTTCAAGGTTTTTCTGTGTCTACAAAATGGCCCTGCATGGGTGTCACACACCGAGACAAACTTTTCTCCACCTTCTGGTGAAAATAAATGGCAGTGTAAGCCTGCACATGTAATCTGTACTGACCAGAATGTGTTTCCATATTCAGCCACAAGAGGGAGCATCATCTATATGAGGAGAGTCATATGTTGCTGTAAAACATCACCACATAAGCATCCAAATAAAGAAATAACTAATATAGCAGTATAAAATATTTTCCATTTATATGTTGCTTGCAAATACTTTATTTTACCAGAATACACAAATAAGTTTGAATGGCCTTCAGATGAGGAGGTTGTGCCTCCTTTTCCCAGAGTGTAATTACAACATCTACCAGCAGCCCTGCTGAAAAAATCAGCCTAAACCAGCTTAAGATGGTCAAGCTGGTTTAAGCTGGTCTCCCAGGCTGGTCATAGCTGTTTTTTCAAGCTGGTTTTAGAGGGGTTTTGGCCACATTTTTTAGCTGGTCAGGCTGGTCTTAGCTGGTTTTAGTTGGTCAGCCAGGCTGGTCTTAGCTGGTCATAGCTGGTCAGGCTGGTCTTAGCTGGTTTAAGCTGGTCAGGCTGGTCTTAGCTGGTCAGGCTGGTCTTAGCTAGTCTTAGCTGGTCAGGCTGGTCTTAGCTGGTTTTAGCTGGTCAGCCAGACTGGTCTTAGCTGGTTTAAGCTGGTCAAGCTGGTCTTAGCTGGTTTAAGCTGGTCAGGCTGGTCTTAGCTGGTCAGCCAGGCTGGTCTTAGCTGGTTTAAGCTGGTCAGGCTGGTCTTAGCTGGTCAAGCTGGTCAGCCAGGCTGGTCTTAGCTGGTTTAAGCTGGTCAGGCTGGTCTTAGCTGGTCAAAATATTTGATGATGGATTGATTACATAGTGTCTGCCTCAATTTTCCTGACAAATAATGCAACAAATAAGTAATATGTTTACTTTTAATAATCTGCAGGACCACAAGGAACCATTAAAACGATTTTTATTTGATCTTACAGCCCCTTTAATAACAAATATTTACAAAATATTTACAAAATAACTGGAATGATTACAATTCTAAAACTATATTAAGAATTAATGGTGACGATGAACGATAACAGAATTCTAAACATATTATGCATTTTCATTTTTCTTTTCTTTTTATCATATCTTGTATTTTTTTGGGATATGTAATGCCCCACTTGTTTCTCCCTCTTCTCTCTCTCTTCTTTCAGGCTCCTTTTGTTTCTGCCAGTCACTGAAACAGACTTAAAAAAAGAAATAATTTAGATTATTAATTTTCAACAAGTAAAACTACTTAAAAACAAACAAACTATAGTGTCATGTCTTTGTTGCACATTTTCCTTTTTTATCCCAGACATAGCCTGCAATAATTTAGAAACATGCCCCTGATAGTTGTTCCTTTTATTGCTAAAATAAAGATAAAATTGATATATCCAAATGGAAGTGTGTGTATACATATATACATACATACAAATATATATATATATATCTATATATATATATCTCTATGAACTTGAGGGTGTCAAAAAAACAGAAACTCCATGCTTACTTCACAGACATGAAAAAATGTATCTATAGAAAGCGAAATGTCTACTTTTAAATAAGCCAGTTAAACTGGAAAACAAATATTTTCAGATTGTGTAATCCATTCAATCAAACGTGCACATCCACTGTAGAGATGACAAGTGTTATCGACTTTATCACTGCAGCCAAAAATACAGAAAACACATATTAATGAATTATTATAATGTTAATGCAGTCTTCTTCGCTGTTTTCTTTACCTGACACATTCATAATCATTACTTCTGCCAGTGTTCTGTGGCAAGCTTTGTGTGCGCTTGAGCGCTGATGGGCTATAGGCAATTAAAGGTTCATTATTATAAATTATATAGTTTATTAATATGCAATTAGTCGACTAATCTCTTAAAAATAAATGACTACTAGTTGACCAGAAATTTTTAGTCATGGGCAGGCCAAATGATTACATATAGTGCATGCATGAATGAATAGAAAAATTAGATTACCTCTCAACAAATAGAAAACAGAAAATAGAAATCTTATCTAACAATAGAAGTCTTTACTATCAATTTCAGTTTAACACATACTTGTTGGATAAAAGTAAAAAAAAAAAAAAAACAACAAAAAAACTTTTTGTATCCATGAAAGTATCCTGAAAAAAGTATCATAGGTTCCAAAAAAAAATTATTTCTATTCTATTCTAAAATTGATAATAAATCAGCATATTACAATGATTTATAAAGGATCATGTGAGACTGGCGTAATGAAAAGACATTACGAAAAATGAAAATTCAGAAATAAATTAAAGTATATTAAAATAGACAAAAAAACTATATTTTAAATTGCAATAATATTTCACAACATTACTTTTTTTTAAGTAACGTCACGCGTTTCATTTCGGCGCACGTGTTTACAGATGACTGCTTGTGCAAATTTGATTTACATCATAAAATACTAACGAGAAAGTGTGCTGAACAACAGGACGTTCCCGTGAATCGCAACTGTTGTCAGTGAAGCGTGTAATTATTACCGTAGGAACCCAGAGATTTTCCGCCTATAGCCGCTATGAGGCCGGGGAATGCGTGAAATCCTCCCGCGACGGCGCTCCTTAAACCCTGCACAAGTCTCCCTCGCGCCCCGCGGACGGAGGATTCCTTAATCTGCGGTTACCGCGAATGTAGACCCTACTGCAGTTACCAAGCATGAAAAATTAAAAGTGAAATAAATCACGTACCGCAGTTGTGAATCGTACTTATTGCTGCTCCCGAATGTCGACCGTTGAAGAAAATCCCGCCTCTGTAGATTTCAAATTTACAGCAATATGCTGTACGTTTGCGTCAAACCAACACGTGATCAGATTACGCTTTAAGCATTTCTTGTTAAAGATATTGTTTTTTTTCTCCTAGTGTTTTTTTTAATTGCAGGTGATTGTTATCTATTATATAAAGACTGTGTTTGTTTAATTTATATTTTGTGTAAAAGTCTATCTAATACTGAAACACTCCTTAAAAATAAAACAGCTGACTATATTTGGTCATACAACTATGGTGAATGTATTTCTTCAGACAATAATTTAACCTGATTTGAGTTCTATGCTGATTTTTTGAGTGCTAGCTTGATTTTATGCTATACTTTATACTACAATTTATTTAAGACTCTTCTCAGATATATTATCATTAACAACTAGAATAATTCAAGATGTATCATCTAGCCTGCCTGATTATGATACTAAACTTACCTTGAATTGAACCTTGTCAGTAAGTGAAACAAACTGATTAATTTGTAATTAGGTCAAATGGACACCAGTTTGGTCAGGCTGGGAGACCAACTAAAACCAGCTACTTCCAGCTAAAACCAGCCTGGCCAGGCTGGGAGACCAGCTAAAACCAGCTACTTCCAGCTTAACCAGCTAAAACCAGCCTGGCCAGGCTGGGAGACCAGCTAAAACCAGCACCTTCCAGCTAAAACCAGCTACTTCCAGCTTAACCAGCTAAAACCAGCCTGGCCAGGCTGGGAGGCCAGCTAAAACCAGCTACTTCCAGCTAAAACCAGCCTGGCCAGGCTGGGAGACCAGCTAAAACCAGCTACTTCCAGCTTAACCAGCTAAAACCAGCCTGGCCAGGCTGGGAGACCAGCTAAAACCAGCTACTTCCAGCTAAAACCAGCTACTTCCAGCTTAAACCAGCTAAAACCAGTTACTTCCAGCTAAAACCAGCCTGGCCAGGCTGGGAGACCAGCTAAAACCAGCTACTTCCAGCTACTTCCAGCTTAAACCAGCTACTTCCAGCTATTTCCATCTTAAACCAGCTAAAACCAGCCTGGCCAGGCTGGGAGACCAGCTAAAACCAGCTACTTCCAGCTAAAACCAGCCTGGCTGGGAGACCAGCTTGACCAGCTTGGCCAGGCTGGGAGACCAGCTAAAACCAGCTACTTCCAGCTTAAACCAGCTAAAACCAGCCAACCAGCTTAAGCTGGTTTTAGCTGGTTTTTTCAGCAGGGAGGAGTGAACATGAGAGCAAAACAATACACACCACCAGTTACTGAAAATACATATACAATAAAAATGCTAAAAAAAAAAAAAAAAATGCAAGTGTTATGAATGTCCATTAATTTTAAAAGCACAATGTTACTGGGAGAAGACCATTTCAAGAATCCATTTCTGGAAACAAAGAGGAATTCAATCACCATCACTATGATTGACATTCAAGACATTTAATCAGAGTTCTGCTATATAATTAGATCTTTTAATATTTCCTGATCATACACAAATTGCTGAACAATATACTGAACATTTTTCACAGAAGCTTCTAGTGATGATTATCAGAACAAATCTGAATCAACAACACAATCAGACTGTGATCTCATACCTAAATTAAAAATATATATTTTTATTAGGTTATGTAAATTTTGAACACTTAAGACAAGGATTTACAAAGTTTCCAGTTTCTATGGCCTTGTTTTTTTTTTCACTAGTTGGCGCTCCAGCAGGATTCTTATAAATCGCTTTAAAATGACAAAAAAGTTTAACACCGTACAAACAAAGTCTGTTTATTTTATAATCTTCACATATGTTGAATATCATTGTTCAGTACTAAAATCAAACTTCCTGATGCACTGGTCAGTTTCTTCTCTGTTTTTCACACTTATATCTCTCACACACATTCACATGCATAAAAGCAGAAGTAACTTAAGTTTGCTTGACACTTTTGGCTCTTGAGAGCTTCAGTTTCATGAAGGATTTAAGATTTCAAGATTTTTCCTTTCAAATAGACTGGACTTGGTCATGGATGCCCAAAATATCTGCCCAGATGCTTTTCAAATATTTCTGCAGAGTGAGCAGATTTTCCTTGAAATGGACTTGGATTGATATTGATTAATATATAAACAATTCAAATGAGTTATTATTGAATAAATTTCCATACATCAGTGTTTAAAGGCCTAACATATCAGTGAGAGCAATTAAAAATGTCATGTGTTTTCATTCAGTCACAAGAGGGCGGCGCGGTCAGATGCAGCGGCTACTCCGGGTCCGAAAAACGGTGCTTTTATGTCTTTTAATGTAGTCTGTTTGTCTCAAAATTGTGTCAGTTTACCGCTAATTCATAAGGAAATCACTCCAAAATACATCTATGATCGCCAAAGCCTTTTGAAAATCGGCAATATATGCAACCACCGGTGACAACTGAGAAGCTCCAAGGCCTTTGCTTACTGCTAAAGCTGAACCCTGAGACCACGGCCTTTACTGACGCTGCCCACACAAAGCGGCAGCGGCGGCGCCGGCGGTGTGTGACGGGACAAAAGCGCGGCTCTACCCGAAGAAAGCAGTGGCGGCAGCGCCGGCGGTGTGAGAGGGGACAGAAGCGCGGCAAGCGCGGAGGCATACGAGCTAGGCCCACCAGACCAGCTCTTCCAACACTCATGCTCTCTAATGTTCGCTCGCTGGAAAATAAACTGGACTCATTTCAACTCAGTCGCTCTACACTGCATGAGGCAAGGGATTGTTGTGTGTTTGTTTTCACTGAAACATGGCTAAACGACAACATTTCCGACTCCGCCATTCAGATGCACGGGCTAACCTGCTACCGAGCGGACAGAGATACAGCACTGTCTGGTAAGACTCGCGGGGGAGGACTGTGTGTTTATATCAACAAGGGATGGTGTAACAATGCTGTGGTAGTGACAAAACACTGTTCATCGCTGGTGGAGTTTATGTTTGTGAAGTGTCGACCGTTCACGGCCATTGTTATTGTCGCGGTTTACATCCCACCGTGTACAAGCTTTTTCATCATTGCCGGTGACTTTAATCACGCGAACTTAAAGTCAGTTTTGCCAAAGTTCTACCAACATGTGAACTTTGCAACAAGGGGAAACAACACTCTGGACTTGGTTTACACAACAGGAAAAAATTCATACAAAGCTGAACCCCGCCCCCACCTTGGATACTCAGACCACATCTCTGTTATGCTGATCCCTGCATACAGACCACTTTTCAAATTTACCAAACCGGTTCAAAAACAGATCACAGTATGGCCGGATGATGCCACCTCAACACTACAGGACTGCTTTCAGTGCACAGACTGGAACATGTTCAGAGAGGCGGCCACCTACAGCAACCACACAGATAGAGATCGACCGATATATCGATTTACCGATATTTTTCCCGATATTTAAGCATTTTACCATAATCGGTTATCGGTTTTGTAATATCGGGTTCACCGATAAACGCAGCCATCTTGTGGTCGTTTTGAGAATTTTGAGGGGAGACCCCACAACAACTGCGTGCAAAGGTAAAGCATAGCCTACTTTCTTGCTTTGCTGTAATTAGTCAAATCTATTTAATATAACAGCCATTAATTATCATATTAGATGTGACACATAAATGCCTGATATGTAACTAGTTTATGCAGCTTGGCTCTAAGAAATAGAGACGAACTTAGTCACGTAAATTAATTAAAGTCCTGTCCCAATGAACATAACTTTACCTGAATTAAATAATATACAGCCATGAATGAGCACATGTTGGAAATGAAAGCACTGAATTTAATTCTCTCTCTGTTGTATGTTCATTATAGTCTTATGAAGTCACATATAAGCTTAAACCGTCATAAAAAATAGCTCGAACTCACTCACTTGATAATCCTTGCCTTAAATAAAATCTATAGAAATAGGCCTAAAAGAGTTAAAGTATAAAGCAATGTTAGTTTCAATGTTAAACTTGGATAAATGTGCGCTATTAGGCACATACCCAATGCTTTGTGCGGAGAGTGGAAGCTAAAGCTACTTACAGGACACGGATGTGCCAGCGCGATCACTAATCACATTTCTTTCAGTGGAAACAATTTGAGTATTCCGTCATTTTTGCTCATAAAGGTAGAGTAATGCATCATTCGGAACTGTAAAGGGTCTACTTTTATTTGTGTGTACTTATAATATCAACAAAACGTTGCAAACGGTGCTTTTATAAAACAATCATTATGCGCTTTCTGTTGTCTCAACAGGAGCGCTTCACAAAAATAAACAGAAACTCAGAATACAAACCGCACAGACATAATAAATATACATTTAGAAAGCTCAAAATTATTACTTAACGAAATAAATCAAATCGAAAACAAAAACTCTTTCATTATGTAATCTGTAATGATGCTTTTTAAAGGCGCGTCCAAAGAGAAGGTGGCGAGTCCGGATCGGCAATTTTTTCCTGAAATCAAAACAACAGGTTATTAATAAATCAAAAAAATCTCCTTACTATTTTCCCCTCGACACATTCATGGTAATTACGTTTGCTTTGCAGCAAGCTTTAGCCTATTGTGTGCACTTGAACGCGAATCTCTTCCCACTGCTTTGAAAGCGCGCTCCCTGATGCTGCTGATGGAGACACTAAACGCCTTCCGAGCCGGTCTCAAAAGTGAAAGCGAAAGTGAAGTTTTGTGTTGTTTTGTGAATTTTTCATCACCATAAATTGTGGATGTCAAAAGTATAAAAATAAGAAGAAGCATAAAACAGACCCGAAGCCCGGCCAGCTATGACGTGAATATTGGCCAGAAGCCCGGCCCTAGGGACATAAAAAACTCGGGCTCGGGTTGAAATGTAGGGCTCTAAGTTCACTCACCGGGTTGATGCTCTGACGGCTACCGCATGTAACTTTTAACAAGATTCACTTGATTAAAAGACCCTCAATTATATTAACACGTACTATATAACCATTATTTTTCTAATACACTTCTAAATATGTACAACTCTATGGAAATTATGTATTATCTTTGCCAGCGATCACAGTTTGAGCATACTTCTATGTAAATGCATAGATAAACCGTGCTGTCAGCAGGCATTTCAGAATAGAACGACGGAAACAATATTAGTAATTCTGATATAACATGCCAGTTGAGAAATACAATGATGTTTTGTTTGTTATATTTGTTTGTTATATGCTAATTTTCAACACTTTTTAGGATGACTTAAAGGAGGAAAAAACCAAAGTGAAGTATGGACTTAATTAACAGTAAATAAATATCGGTTCTGTATATCGGTTATCGGGCACATAATTAGGCAAATAATCGGTATCGGTAATAAAAAATCAATATCGGTCGATCACTACACACAGACCTGCATGAGTACACTGAAACTGTGACTGCTTATATCAAAAAGTGCATTGATGATGTGACAGTCACCAAGACCATCATCACACGTGCAAACCAGAAGCCGTGGATGACAGCAGAGGTTCGTGGGCTGCTAAAGACCAGAGATGATGCATTCAGATCAGGAGACAAAGCAGCCTTAAAAACAGCAAGAGCCAATCTGTTCCGTAGCATCAAGCAAGCAAAACACTTGTATGCACAAAAAATAATCACTTTACTGACAGTAAAGATTTATTGGTCTGTGGAGTTTGATTGTGGGAAGTGGAAAAACACTGGACCAAACATTGATTATAACAGCTGAACACCATGGAGATATTTGATCAGGCCAAACATCTTTGGATTGTGGGGTTCAACAGACATGTTTAAAAATGTGCTAAAATAGTTGTGATGAGAGATAAAGATCAACCCAGAGCAGAGTGGAATATAAAAAGAAGAACTAACGTTCACACGTTTATTTTTGCGACCATGTGACTGTGGTCAAACAGTTTTCGTGACTGAGCGACTGTGGTCAGATGTTTTTCTTCTCAGTTTTCTCATTTCACACTCATCTTTTTTTCACTCTAGTGGACAAAATCTTCCTAAACTACAGTTTGTGTTCAACAGAGACACACGCAGACATGATGAGGTTAATGTTTGTCACCTTTTAAAATAAAAGTTTAATCTCTTGTGAATTCTTTTCATGTAGTAATGTGTCAGGAAAAACACGGATTCAGTTGCAGGTCCAACTTAAATATTTATTTGTCAAAAACACAAAAACACTGCCGGGGCAGAAGGCAGGGTGCCGCAATCCAGGGCAGAGAGAAATAAGGCGTGGAGAGAACAAAGAACAGAGTCCTAGCATCAGTGCTGACGCAACGTCAGCGCAGGGAGAGAACAGAGTCCTAGCATCAGTGCTGACGCAACGTCAGCGCAGGGAGAGAACAGAGTCCTAGCATCGGTGCTGACGCAACGTCAGAGCGGGGTGCTCCCTGTTGATTGAACTGAAAGAGACAGGAGTAGAGACGCCGTAACCTACGGCTCCGATAACACCAGGGCAGGAACTGGAGAGCAGGGATCTGAAGAAACGAAGGGCAGAGATGGGGCAAGAAAAGGAGTCAGATAACAAAAACTAACTGTACTTGGAGTCTGGAAACCACTGCTAGACATGACAGGACACGAGCAGAACATAACAAGTTCACACCACAACGGTCAGACACAAGACTGCACACGAGAGGAGCTTTAATAGAGGGAGAAATGAGGGACTAACTGGTCACAGGTGTGACAGCAGCTAAGGTAGTTAATGAGTAAACGAAGGGGAGGGGGAACCACAACGAGCACATGGCAAACTGTCAACACACACATGCTCCTGACAACAAACACATACAAGACAAAACCAATAACCCGCCAATCAGACCGAAGTCATGACAGTACCTCCCCCCCCAGGCACGCCACCTGGCGCACCCAGGAGGGGCTCACCTCGTCGCCGACGAAAGTCCTCGATCAAAGTCTGGTCCAGAATGTCCCGGGCCGGTATCCAACTCCTCTCTTCCGGACCGTAACCCTCCCAGTCCACCAGAAACTGGAAACCCCGACCACGGCGTCTAACGTCCAGGAGCTTTCTCACAGTGTACACTGGAGTGCCATCCACTATACGAGGGGGAGGGGGGGGGGGGGGTCGGGGAAGAACCAACAGGATTAAGAGGGGACCGAAACACAGGCTTAACCCTGGACACATGAAAGACAGGGTGAACCCGACCAAGCGTGTGAGGAAGCTTGAGTCGCACAGCCACAGGACTCAGAACCTTGGTGATACGATATGGCCCAATGAACCTGGGTGCCAGCTTACGAGAAGGCACCCGGAGAGGCAGGTCCTTGGTAGAAAGCCATACCTTCTGACCACACACATACTGAGGAGCAGGAGTCCTGTGACGATCGGCCGCTGCTTTGGTCCGTCTGGAAGCCCGGGCCAAGACCTCCTTAGCCCTCCTCCAGGTGCGTCGGCACCGGCGGACGAAGGCCAAGGCAGACGGGACCGCAGCTTCGGGTTCCTGAGCAGGGAAAAGAGGTGGTTGATAACCCATGGAACATTGAAAGGGAGACATACCTGTGGACGCTACAGGAAGGGAGTTGTGGGAATATTCGACCCACGATAGCTGCTGACTCCAGGAGCTCGGATTATGTGATGCCAGGCAGCGGAGAGCTCTCTCGAGATCCTGGTTGGCTCGCTCAGATTGCCCATTGGTCTGAGGGTGAAAACCTGAAGACAGACTCGTTGAGGCCCCGATCTGTCTACAGAACTCTTTCCAAAACCGGGAGACAAATTGTGGTCCTCTGTCGGAGACCACATCCACCGGAAGACCATGAATCCGGAAGACGTGGTCCACCACCACCTGAGCCGTCTCCTTGGCGGAGGGGAGTTTGGGCAAGGGAATAAAATGGGCCGCTTTGGAAAAGCGATCCACCACCGTCAGAATCACGGTGTTACCTCTCGATGGGGGAAGGCCCGCGACAAAATCAAGGGCCAGGTGTGACCAAGGGCGAGAGGGAATGGGCAAAGGCTGTAACAGACCAACAGGAGACTGGTTAGACGTCTTATTTTGAGCACACACCGAGCAAGCCAACACAAACTGCCTGACATCCTGGGCCATGGACGGCCACCAAAATCGCTGACGGATGGCAGCCAGCGACCGCCGAACCCCTGGGTGACAGGCTACCCTGGATTCATGACCCCAACGGAGGACCTCAGGGTGCAGCGCAGCAGGCACAAACAACAGACCCTCTGGACACCCCCTCGGGCCCTCCCCCTCCCGCACGGCCCTTCTCACCCGCTGCTCGACATCCCAAGAGAGGGATCCCACCACCACCCCCTTGGGGAGAATGGTGTCAGGAGCCACCTCCCTCTCAGGACCCTCGAACAGACGAGAAAGGGCGTCAGGTTTGGTGTTCTTAGAACCCGGCCGATATGAGAGGGAGAAGTTAAACCGCCCAAAGAAGAGTGCCCAGCGGGCCTGGCGAGCATTCAACCTCCTGGCCGAACGGATATACTCCAGGTTCTTGTGATCCGTCCAGACCAAGAAGGGCTGCGCTGTTCCCTCCAACCAATGGCGCCACTCCCCCAGAGCCAGCCTGACTGCCAGCAGCTCCCTGTTACCTATGTCATAATTTCGTTCAGCAGGGCTCAAGCGATGAGAGAAAAAGGCACAGGGGTGCACCTTTCCATCTCTGGAGGATCGCTGGGACAGAACCGCGCCTACCCCGACCTCTGAGGCATCAACCTCAACAATGAACTGCCATTCAGGATCTGGAAGACAAAGAACAGGAGCAGAGATGAAACGGGACTTAAGAACATCAAAGGCCTCCTGAGCCTGACAATTCCACCTGAACGGTATCTTGGGTGAGGTGAGTGCCGTTAAGGGTGCAGCAACCAGGCTAAAGTTCCGGATGAACCGCCTATAGAAGTTGGCGAACCCCAGGAACCGCTGCAGCGCCTTCCGAGAGTCAGGGGTTGGCCACTCGGCTACGGCCCTTACCTTGGCAGGATCAGCTTTGATCCCCTCCGCTGAAATGATATGCCCCAAAAACGAAACTGACTTGGCGTGGAACACACACTTCTCCGCCTTGACATAAAGCTGGTTCTCCAGCAGCCGTTTTAGCACCTGGCGAACATGTTGAGCGTGTACCTGCAAGGAGGAAGAAAAGATGAGGATATCATCGAGGTACACAAAGACAAATCTGTTTACCATGTCCCTCAACACGTCATTGATCAGGGCCTGGAAGACAGCCGGGGCATTAGTGAGCCCGAAGGGTAAGACCCGGTATTCAAAGTGTCCCGTTGGGGTATTGAAGGCTGTCTTCCACTCATCCCCCTCACGAATACGAACCAAATGGTAGGCGTTACGGAGGTCTAATTTAGTAAAAACCTTGGCTCCCTGTAACAATTCAAAAGCAGTTGACATCAGAGGCAGAGGATACCTGTTTCTTATGGTGATGTCATTAAGACCCCGATAATCAATACAAGGCCGCAGGGAGCCATCCTTCTTAACGAAGAAGAACCCAGCACCAGCAGGTGAGGACGAGGGACGGATGAGGCCGGCATTCAAAGATTCACTAATATATTTGTCCATGGCCTCTCTTTCAGGACTAGACAGGGAGTACAGATGCCCTTTAGGCGGAGAAGTGCCTGGGAGGAGATCGATGGCACAGTCATACGGCCGGTGAGGTGGTAAGGACGTGGCCCGGGACTTACTGAAGACCCGGCACAGATCGTGGTACTCTGTCGGGACTCCGGAGAGATCAGCAGTTTCTACCTGAAACACAGAAGACAGAGAGCCAGGAGACAAGGCAGCACCTAAACACGAAGCAAGACAGGACTGACTCCAAGATAACACAGAGTTTCCTGACCAATCTACGTGAGGGTTGTGCTGCACCAACCACGGGTGCCCCAAGACAACAGGAGCACCCGGGGAGTCAAGAAGGTACAGCTCAATTACCTCACGGTGATTGCCAGAGACAACTAAACTTACTGAAGGGGTGGAGTGGGTGATTGAGAAGAGGAGAAGGCCATTGAGGGAACGGACAGAGATGGGAGAGGGGAGAGGAATAGCAGGAATGCCCCAGTGCGCCGCAACAGAAATATCCAAAAAATTGCCTTCAGCTCCGGAATCAACAAGAGCAGAACAGGAATGCATAGTACCTTTGTACTGAAGGGCAACCGGGAGCAGGGTACGATACTTGGGGGAGTCAAGACATGGAGAGGCGCCCATCAGGATCCCCCGGCTTACTGATGGGCCCCGGCTTTTAAAGGACACTTTATGGCTCTGTGTCCAGGCTTCCCACAGTACAGGCAGAGGCCCCGAGCCAGTCGATCCTGCTTCTCCTTCGCGGTGAGGCGAAGGCGTCCCACCTGCATGGGCTCAGGTTCAGCTACAGGTGGTGAGGTGGTAAGTGAAGAATTGGATGCCCCCTCGTTCAGCGTCCAGGAGGGTCGAGTAGTCCACCGCTGGTGGCGGCGCCGAAGACGGCCCTCCACACGCAGTGCCAGTTCCACAAGGGAGTCAAAATCACGAGGCAGCTCATGAGTGACAATTTCATCTTGGATCTCCTCATCCAGCCCCTCCCGAAACCTAGCACGCAAGGCCGCTTCATTCCAGTCGCAGGCAGCTGCCAGTGTTCTAAACTGGATGGAGTAGTCAGTGACTGAGCGACTGCCCTGGATTAACTGTGCTAGCTGGGAGGCTGCCTCGTCACCCCGAGCTGATCGGTCAAACAGCTTAGTCATTTCGGTTCGGAAATCATCAAATGTGGCACAGAACGGGGCACGGGCATCCCACACAGCAGTAGCCCAATCACGGGCCCTTCCCTTCAGAAGAGTGATCACAAACGCCACCTGAGACTCCTCTGTGACGTAACGGCGGGGCTGGAGTGCAAAGACCAAGGAGCACTGGGACAGGAAGGCCCGGCACGAATTAGGATCTCCATCGTGGGGGGAGGACTGTTGGCATGGGGTTCTGGCTCAGCCTGGGGCAGAGCACGGGCAAGGTGGACAGCAGACCGGCTGGCCAGGGCTTCCTGCTGGAGTTCTTGCACCTGGGCATTGAGTTCAGCTACCTGGGCTGTTAGAAGATCAACCTCTCTTGATGTGACTGTTAACTGGGTGGTATGCTGCCCAAGGAGAATACCCTGTTGTGTCACAGCAGTCCTGACTTGATCCGCTCCTGCTGAATCCATTTCTGGTCTGACCGTTCTGTCAGGAAAAACACGGATTCAGTTGCAGGTCCAACTTAAATATTTATTTGTCAAAAACACAAAAACACTGCCGGGGCAGAAGGCAGGGTGCCGCAATCCAGGGCAGAGAGAAATAAGGCGTGGAGAGAACAAAGAACAGAGTCCTAGCATCAGTGCTGACGCAACGTCAGCGCAGGGAGAGAACAGAGTCCTAGCATCGGTGCTGACGCAACGTCAGAGCGGGGTGCTCCCTGTTGATTGAACTGAAAGAGACAGGAGTAGAGACGCCGTAACCTACGGCTCCGATAACACCAGGGCAGGAACTGGAGAGCAGGGATCTGAAGAAACGAAGGGCAGAGATGGGGCAAGAAAAGGAGTCAGATAACAAAAACTAACTGTACTTGGAGTCTGGAAACCACTGCTAGACATGACAGGACACGAGCAGAACATAACAAGTTCACACCACAACGGTCAGACACAAGACTGCACACGAGAGGAGCTTTAATAGAGGGAGAAATGAGGGACTAACTGGTCACAGGTGTGACAGCAGCTAAGGTAGTTAATGAGTAAACGAAGGGGAGGGGGAACCACAACGAGCACATATCAAACTGTCAACACACACATGCTCCTGACAACAAACACATACAAGACAAAACCAATAACCCGCCAATCAGACCGAAGTCATGACAGTAATGTGTTTAAGTCATTTTTGTTTATGTATGTCTATATGTATTTATTTATTCATTTTAAAAAGCCTAGTCTGTTGTATTTTCTTGTTAAAAGTGTGTGCTAAATGAACAATTGTAAGTATAACAGAATAATGGTGATATTGTATTTTGGGATGCAGTATATTTGATCAATCATGAGGCGAATGCAAGACCATGCAAGAAATATTCAATATTCAGTGGGTTGGTGTTTCCAAACCTAATGTTCTTTTTTCTATTAGATCACAATAATGAGGCTGAAGAACAAATATCTTGCTTCTGTATGTAAAGCATTCAGATTCAGGTCTCTTACTGAAAATTGTTTCATGTGGTGATTCAGTGACTGATGTGGCTGGTGTTGGTGGTTTAGTTGCTCTGTGGAGTTTCATTGTGGTTTGTGGAGAATGGAAAACCATTGGACCAAAGCCAAACTAAACCAAACAACAGTTTTACAAACTGCAGGACAGTGGACATACTGAAACAGGCCAAACATCTGTACATTATGGGGTTAAACTGACATGAATGTGAAAACATGTTAAAATAGTTGTGATGACAGATAAAGATCAAACTAGTGCAGAGCGGAATATAAACCGAGCAACTCTGGTCTGTTGGGTTTTTTTTCTCATCCTTCCTAGAACTGCTTAATAGTGCATTTTCAGCTAAAACACATCCACAGTCATGATAGGATTAATGTTTGTTAACTTTTAAAAGATAATATATATATATATATATATATATATATATATATATATATATATATATAATAAAAATATATATATATATATATATATAATTTAAAACTTTATTTTTAAATGATAATTTGACAAAGGAGATTTTTCTTTTAATGAAATGATGAAAGATCAGCACCTCTGTCTTACATCAGTGGTTCTCAACTCCAGTCCTTGAGGCCCACTGTTCTGCACATTTTGTATGTCTCCCTCATTTAATGCATCTGATTCAGATCATCAGCTCATTAGGAGAAAGTTCCATGAACTGAAGTGTGTCAGATTCAGAAACATACAAAATGTGCAGAGCGATGGGCCCTGAGGCCTGGAGTTGAGAACCAGTGTCTTACATAAACTAGAAGTTAACTTACAAAAATGCTATTGTTATTAATAGTTACTGCGTCCTATAGCTCAAAATATGTTTTACTGTCAAATGTGCATTTCTAGGGGGGAAAAATGCAGTATATTCAATAATATATATTATTATTTGTTTCTGTACTATTTTAAGGCCCTACAACCTCATCAAAACATTCATAGGGAAATTGCAGGTCAAATGAGCTGGATTTTTCCAGGGCTAAATTTGAACTTCAGTCCAACCCTGTCTGACACTCACAAAAATAAATGTTCTATAGCATCACTGTGAAAACTCCCTTTTGAAATCCTTATTTTTATTTATTTATTTTTTTACGAGTGTATGTGTAACTATGACATAATGCTATTTAATGGCCATATATTTGTATTCACAAAGAGCATGTGATTCTGTTTCCTGTTTCATGGTGTGAATTGTACAAAAATTTGCCATTATTAGAAAAATGTAAGCATGGAAGTCCACATCTAAACATTCCCATTACTGATGTGCAAGCTGATTGTACAAACACATATAATTGTACAAATATATAAAGTAGCCACCTTTTCACCAAATCATAGTATAGTTAAGAATTGGCATGAGATGGAGGGAATATTTCAGTATTTCTCTCTTTGTTTGATTAAGTCATTTTAAATTGCCTGTAACATAGTAATTTCATATTTTGGGGGGATAAATATATCTTTAATGACATACAAGAGTTTGTGATGTGAAAATATTGTAATGCCTCTAAATGATGGTTTTGTGAAACCCTACAATATAAACGCATTAGAGTAGAAAACAAAAAGACACTAAAATACATCTGTTGCTTTTATAAATTCTGTTGTGGTGCTCATGTTTGTAAATAATTAAATACACCTAAACTGGACTCACTGCTAAAATAATGTAGAAACATCATAGACAGAAAAATATTCTCTTACCGATTTATGGTTTTGTAAAATGTTGGATCAGCATAAGTGATCTATTTATCATGGGTCTGAACTGTAACAAAATAAAACAGAAACAAAATACTCAATGAACTGATGTTTGAGCATTGTTTACACACATAAGCAGTAAAAATAGGCAATGCTTGCCTTTTTTGTCTGGTTTTCTGTGTTTCCTGCAGATGCAGAAGATCCCGACAGCAACTAAAATCAACAGAGATCCAGCAGCAGCAGCGGCAGAGATCAGTACAATCAGAGATATAGAGTCATCTGGAAGATGTGAATGAGACAGTCATTAGAGTGAGTGAATGTGTACATAAACATTATCACAGACGTACCTGGACATGGCTGACAGAATTCAGTGTTGTTGAGATGTTGTGTCTGGTTGCTGATGGGATTGTTCACCACACAGCTGTAGGAATCATCCAGACACTCCAGATGTAAAGACACACTTCTGCTGAGATCAGAAACACTGATGCTGGACAATAAACTGTTTCCTTATATATATATATATATATATATATATATATATATATATATTGTTTTGAGCTTCTTTTTTTTTTTTTTTTTACAATATGCATCTAAAGCGTAATTTAGGCTACTTTTGACTTTTTGCCAAAAAATTCTGAGGAGTACTTATACCCTGTGTGAACAAAGTCAGTATGTTTGATTCCAATGAGATAACGTTAACTAGTATTTTTGGGAAAAAGAAAATTTATTTTGGGTCACTTTGACCCGAACACAACCAGAGGGTTCTTATTAACTGTTCTTAAACTAATTAATAAAATAATAAAAAAATAAAAAATAAAAAATGTTTGGCCTGTTTGGGAGGGGCTACTGGAGAATTTTAGTCATACTCACTATGGTTTCACTAAACTATTTCATTACAGACCAGCAGCCCAATCAACATTTTCAAGAGACGTCAGGATCAAATTGTTAAATTTTCATTGTGAAACTGTTTGGAGAATGCTGAAGAAAATGTTTGATACATTTATTTTCCTTTGTTTCTTCTCATTGAGTCTGCTGGGTAGGTATTATCAGGTTTTATCAGACTAAACCTACTCAAATATTTCTGTGCAGCATGTAAAGAATTGTTTTAAAATGGCAAAAACTCCAAATCTGGTAAGTCTCCAAATTTTGAGTAAATATTTCTATTTGTTCATCAGGTGTGTTTGGTGTTGATGCAGCAAAGTTAGTGCCAGTGTCAGTGATGGAGGGAGATCTTGTCACTCTAGGGACTGATGTTACTGAAATACTCCAACATGATCAGATCCAGTGGAGGTTTGGGGACGTTCCCATAGCTAAAATCTACATGAAGGAAAATAAGAGCATGTTTTATAATACCAGTGCTGCTGAGAGACTTAGAGACAGACTGAAGCTGGATCATCAGACTGGATCTCTGACCATCACAAACACCACAACCACAGACTCTGGACTTTATGAAATAGCCAGCACTGAAAAAGATACAACGCTCAACACATACAATCTTACTGTCTATGGTGAGTTGAGAATTACTTGACTTTTCACACACACACATACACACACATATATATATATATATATATATATATATATATAAGAACTGTACAATGTATATAACTATATAATATATATAGTTATATATGAAGAGTTCAGATGCAAAACCAGCTAAAAGCCATCTCGGTGAAAAATGAGATAATGATAGTGAGTGAATGCTCCCGACACATATTATACGTCCATCAAATACTTTTACCTCAAACTCACTAAATTCTAGCCTCAGCCCAATCAGAAGTACCAGTACTTACATAGAAACCCATACAAAGTAGCCAGAAAGAAATGCTCATTTTAAAGAAAAACGTCAGATGGACTTAGAGGCTTTTGCATCTGAACTCTTCATATATAGTTATATACATTGTACAGATACTCATACTGTGAAGTTTTTATTATCTTAAATTTATGATTATTTTGTTATGATTTTGGTATTTAAAGAAAATTGGCAAAATATCCAGGGAAGTATCTGTAAGCAAAACCTCCCATACAATTCAGTGTGTCTCTCTATTGCCAGGTGTACTGACTTTGAGAAATATTATTCTTAATTGTGTTTGCATTTTATGGTGATTAGCTGTGTAACCAAATTTTTTATACTTTTTTTTTTTTTTTTTTTTTTTTCCATTGACATGTATAACATGTATAAATGTTTTTTTTATTTTATTTATTTTTTTATTCTGAATTCTTCTGAAATCAAACAAGCAGATAAAGTGCGATTGACCCCTAATGAGTCAATAACTGAAATTAATAGATCTCCAGATTAATCAAATATCTAAATTAAATCACAGCTAATCTTATGATCTGCTATTAATCAAAAATATTGTAACATTTGATTAAGCACATAAAAATTGTAGTCAGTTTACAATTTTTTATGGAGTCAGAATTGAAATTAGAAACCATAGTTTAAGTTTTTCTTTTTCCCCAAGAGACACCATAAAAGACATACTTTCTTTCACACTGCTAGATTCAGTCTTTGGTGGTTGTTGAACCACTGTTTTCTCAGGGTTATGAGCATTTTTATTATCTACAGAACATTTTTCCATTATAAAGAATATTTTATGGAATGAAAAGGTTCTGTGGATTTTAAATGTTCAATGCTAATAAAGAACCTTGATTTTTGAGTGTGTAGTGACATACAGTAATAAAATTTGGTAACACTGGTTTCTTATGTATCAATAAACCAACAAATACCATAGCTCTTTTACATACTGAATTTGATGTATTCTTTAATACTTTTTCAGCTCGTCTGACTGTTCCTCTCATCAGCAGAGACTGTTCTATTTTTAACCAGTACCAGAATTGTTCATTGTTGTGTTCAGTGGTAAATGTGAGTCATGTGAGTCTCTCCTGGTACAAAGGAAACAGTTTATTGTCCAGCATCAGTGTGTCTGATCTCAGCATCAGTCTCTCTCTACATCTGGAGGTGGAATATCAGGATAAAAACACCTACAGCTGTGTGATCAACAATCCCATCAGCAACCAGACCACACATCTGGACACCAGCAAACTCTGTCACACATGTGCAGGTATGCCAGCAGCACTATATTATCCCACAAACTAAAAGAATTGCATTGTTTTTTTTTAAGTGGCTCATTATTCTCCCAGAACACTGTGTCTGCTGTTGCGGTTCTACTGAAGCTGTGATCCGATTGGCTCTCTCTGCTCTAATGGGTGTGGCTGCTGTTTCTGTGCTGGTTTATGACATAAAATCCAGAAGTTTTTAACAGAAGAAAAGGGTGCAGACATCAGCGTCAGACACTGATTAATCAGATACTCATGAATTCATGAATATATATATAGTCATTTATGTGATTATTAATTAATTCCAGTATGCATTTTTCACTTTTGTACAGTGCAAATCATTCTGCCTTACAAAGGATACTGCCTTACAAACCCACTGTGATTAATCAGACAATTAATAAGTATAATGGTTTTTGTTTTGTTTGGTTTTTGCTGTCCTGAATTTTTTTGCCTAAAGTTTTCAAAAATAAAAAAATAAAAAAAAAGATAAATAATGGCCGTCCACACAAAGCCAGAGCTTTCCCTGTTCAATGCTTATTCCTTATTCTAAAAAAAAATCCCATAAACACAGCGCCGTCTCAAAAAATATCTGCATACACATGAAACCACTGAAAACGACTCAAACCGATGTAGTTTACACGCTAGACCAGTATGTGGCGCTGTAATTCTGCCACAGAGATACACTAAAAACCCAACATAACAAGACGAACATGGAGCCATACATTTATTATGTTATTTATGAATCTGTGTTAATGTTAGTTAAATTGCAGTCATTCATTGTTTTTTCAAGTTCCTGTTACATGATGTAGCGTATTCTGACTAAGGTTGAGACGTGGGGTGATGACATCATCATTTCACAAAATAAACAGATTGCCTATACACATGTAAACACAAGGGTGTCATTTTCAGATTTATCCACTCTGGGACCTGGTTTAAAAACAATAGCTGTTTCAGGCTCCCAAAACACTAGATCCATCTGGACAAAATGCCTATATGATACAAAAGTTTTACGTATAGGCCTACAGCTAAACATGTCTCCGTATGGACGGGCCCTAAGTTACTGCTATCAATGTTGGAAATTTTCAAATTGACGTAAGGCCTACAGTACTGTTCTCCAGCATGTACTGTCTTTCTCTTGCACAACTGTGCAAAAAAAATTAACAAACTGATGAGCTTATTCAGGTGTGTTTGATTAGGGATATACCAGGTTTGGGAACCACTGATATGTGTAACCCTGGACCACTAAACCAGTCATAAGTGTAAATTTCTCGAAATTGAGATTTATATATCATCTGAAACCTGAATAAATAAGCTTTCCATTGATGTATGGTTTGGATAGGATAGGATAGGATAGGATAGGATAGGATAGGATAGGATAGGATAGGATAGGATAGGATAGGATGGGATATTATTTGGCAGAGGTACAGCTGTTTGAAAATCTGGAATGTGATGGTGCAAAACAATCAAAATACTGAGAAAATTGCTGCCAAAAATTGAACTCCAAATGAAGTTCATAGCAATGCATATTACTAATCAAAAATTAAGTTTTTATATATTTACAGTTGGAAATTTATAAAATATCTTAACGGAGCATGATCTTTACTTAATATCCTAATGATTTTTGTCATAAAAGAAAAATCGATAAATTTGACCCATCCAACGTATTTTTGGCTATTGCTACAAATATACTCGTGCAACATTAGACTGGTTTTGTGGTCCAGGGTCACATATAGGCTATAAGCCTTTTAATTTATCTCAGCAATTGATCAGCAACTTAATTTTGTTGTTTTATTTACATCATCATTTGTTTTTATTTTCTGTCCTTATTCAGCCTGTTGTTGGACTGGCTCTGTGAACTGTGAAACCATGTATATAGAGGTGTATATCTGAAATAAGCCTTGAAATAATAATGTAGTATTCCTTACTTCATAATGTAGTAAGGATGAACAGTTCAGATGTTGCTTCTAATACAAATTACACTGGTCGAGCTCCATCTAGTGGTTATAGTTAGTAATAAACCACTGAACTACATCTCACTGACTCAATTTAATTCTGATGGAACTAAACTTGATTGCTGCAATGTGGAGGATCAGAGATCAAACATGACAGTGTTGGTTAGTTAATGAGTTAATGTTATGAATTATAAATTATGTTGTAAATTAAGTTTTTACATGTGCCTTGTGCCCCCAGAAAATGTAGTTGCAATACCAACAGGACTGAACATGCTAACAGAAGAGAAAAGAAAAAAAAAAAAAAAAGACGTACATTATTAACTATTATTAAATCAAAATGTTAAGAGGACACCATTTCAGAGTTCAGTGAGGAAAAGAGGATCATGCCATGATCACATGAACAATCAGGTTCAGGTTCACTTTATTTATAGGTAAACTAGGTTTGCAGTGTTAAGAGTTCGCACATCTTTCACATTTTACAGACACCACAAACATTAAACAACATATGATACAAGTGCTTTAAAGTTCCTAGCATAACTAAAAAAACACCATGGACTAAAGACAATAAACAACTAATACAAATAATATAAAAAATTACAATAAATAAATAAATAATATTAAAACATACTATTAATAGAAATAAAATAATGTTCCTAAGACCTATCCTGATTCAACTGAGTGATAGCTCCTGGCACAAAGCTGTTTTAATACTGCTTAGTTCTACAATATGGGGTTACAAATCTACGTCTAGATGGCAGATGTTCAAATTCATTGTTGAGAGTTAAAATTGAGTTAGTCATCCACTGTAACTGTCTGGTGTACACAGATGCTGGACTAAGCTGTGACTTCCCAATCAGCTTGCTAGACCATCTGACAATTTGACTGTTCTTTACAGACAAGTTTCCAAACCAGGACACCAGAGAAAATGTTAAGAGTGTTAAGAGTAAGCAGATAAAATAAAATCAGCATGGTCCTATCAGTGTGAAAATGGGCCAGTTTCCTTAAACAAAACAGACGCTGGTGCCCCTTTTTACACACTGCTTCACAGGGGAAATATATTTTAAATAGATTAATGAATACTTAATATGAATAATTAACAAACAGATAAAAAACAAAGTAGTTATTTATAAAGTTTCCTCATACCTGATTTTAAGGCACTTGACAATGGAAAATTAGGTGTCTTTTCCATGCTTAGTCACTGGGGTCTTCAGGAGTAAGGTACTTTACACCATGAAAGATTTCACATGACTGAAAGTTTTATAGAGATTCTGGCATGCAGATTTATCTTAAAAACCCCTTTATAAAAATGCATTTATTATCCCATGACATTGTCTTTCTGTATGTTTGACCTTTAGTCTGAATCAGTCGCCATGACTTTTTTAGGATCTCAAATTTTTTGCACAAAACAAACAAAGATAAGTAAGGAGCCCCAGAACCCAGCAAGCAATTTCACGTTTAAAAGACGTCTATAAGCCGTTCAAACATAGCTCTGACATCCAGGCTAAAATAAGGCAAAATTTGGGCTGCTAGTGAAAATTGAATAGTCGTCTAACCATAAAAGAATAGACTAGACATCAGTTAGACCACTATTAAACGACTACATGTATATGTCTAATAGACAGTGAATATGGGTCTAGGCTAAAACAAGACTGAATTTGGGCTGTCAGTGAAAATTTAATAGACGTCTAACCATAGCCCAATAATAGTCTAGTCATCAAATAGACAGCTAATGATGCCTACATATATACATCTACAACACAACAAAATGGCCATCCATCCAAACAAACTACATATACAGCTTTTATTAAGAAAAATAACATTAACAACTTAAGACAATACAAAATTATAAAAATGCAGAAGAATTAATGACAATATATAGGGTATCAGAGTGAATCAGACAAATGGAAGATTCGATCAGAACATTTGGTTGAAACAAAAGAGCCAAATTCCACAAAGAGGCCCACGACCACGTCATAAATCTGTCCTGGATACCCTGGCGCCAGCCAGCCTGAAGTAAGTCTAACCAACCAACTTTCACAGCTTTGAACAACTTGCAACATTAAAACAAAAGAACACAATTAGTGATAATCCCAACTCACAAAGGAGATTGTCAGTTTGTCAGATGCTTAAAAGGGACTTATGAATGAACATCAGACCATTGCATAACTCATTTGTCTATTATGTTCTAATCACTCGTTGTGTATGTCCTTTTAATAACTATTGAATAGCTTAAGAGTTTTTATTCATGTTTGGTATGTATGAGTTTGAAAATTCATGCTTTAAATGCTTCTACAGATCAATTCTTTGTCAAATGCATTGTATTCATGTTATAGAAATCATGGCCAAATTATACTCTGCAAGAGCGGGAAAATTCTGACCATGTGACTGATAAGATAACATGCTGATTTAAGTTTTGGGAGGAGAAACATGGCAATATCCCGAGTTAAGGCAACATCTAATTGGTCAAGACACCATTTTAGGATGTGTCTAAAGCTGAGTTTAAAACAACAGGACACCATAAAATTTAGCTTTTTAGCTATTGTTCTTCACCATGCTTTTTGCCATCATTTTTTGCCGCTGCTTTTTGCGTTCTTTGAACGCTTCCTCCCTGCTAAAAAAAAACAGCTAAAACCAGCTGGTTTTAGCTGGTCTCCCAGCCTGGCTGGTTACAGATGGAAGTAGCTGGTTTTAGCTGGTCTCCCAGCCTGGCCAGGCTGGTTTTAGCTGGAAGTAGCTGGTTTTAGCTGGTCTCCCAGCCTGATCAAGCTGGTGTCCATTTGACCTAATTACAAATTAATCAGTTTGTTTCACTTACTGACAAGGTTCAATTCAAGGTAAGTTTAGTATCATAATCAGGTAGGCTAGATGATCTATGTTACATCCCCATTGAACTCTCATTTGGTTTCTCCCAGTGTCTCCCCCTGTCATCCTGTTTACTTTGGTTTTGCCCTCGTTATTGTCATCCCATTCACCTGTCCTTGTAATTAGTCACCCTTTAAAAGCCTGTTTGTATCCTGAGTTTTCTGTCGGTCTTTAATGTAATGTTGTTTGAGGTTTCTACGTGTGTGGATTTTCCTGCCTGTTCCTGCTTGTACTACCAAAGGATTATAGTAAATCATTTCGCTTGTTATCTCGTCTCTCGTCTCGTTCCATCCAGCACGCAGCTACTAACCGTTACAGAAAGACCGACCTACAACAGTTTTTTCCGGCATTATTCCCCTGCGTTTATTTTCTCGTCTTGTTTCTCAGTGTTTTCCTTTTTGATTTTCTAGTATGGACCCTACTGTTCTCCTCATCCTCCTGAAGCAGGGGGAACGCTCTCTTGAGGACCACACCCGAGACTACATCTTCCTCGCGGAACACTCCCACTTTCCGGATAGCAGCCTTTGCACTTTCTACCGTGCAGGACTGAACACCACCGCAAAGGGGCTGCTATCCGGGGAGGGTCCTCGAGAGAGCCTGCCGGACTACATCGAGTGGGTGCTGGCGTCCTGTGGATCGTCATGGACTATTGACTTCGTCAAGGAGGACGTCAGCCCCACTCCAGACCCAGAACCCAGCCAACCCTCACCCCGACATGCGGAGCATGAGCCCGAGCCCACCGCGGATGACGAGCCAGAGCCACGAGCAACCGAGCAAAGGATCACTCAAGAGCCAGAGCCCAACACGTCCGACCAGGTGCGAGAGCCGGCTACGACTACCGCTACGGTGGAGTGCTGCGTGGAGCAAGAGAGGGCTATGGAGAGCCCTGCCCACTGCACCACCGCTGGGGGTGAGCTTGAACTGAACTCTGGGGACTTGATGGACTTCTTTACGGAAGTTCTGGAAACTCACTCTGGGGATTTAATAGACTTTTCTACGGAAATACCTACCTGTCATGATCTACCTGTCGGTATGGAATTCCCACCCACCCCCCCTCTTCTGTCTGTCTGGTCACCGCTGTCCCCTGACAGCCCCTCTGCTCACCCTCAGCCCACCACCTGTGCAGTGGGCTCGCCGCGGGTCTGCCAGCTTCCATCGGCGTCATGGCTGGAGGATCCCTCAGCTCCGCCTCCAGCCTCAGAGTCCAGAACTCCGCCTCGGCCCTCCGACCCTGCGGCTCCACCACGGCTCTCAGCTCCCTCATCTCCACCGTCGCCCGTCGGCCCACCAGCTCCACCGGGCTCCCTCGTCCCTCCGGCTCCGCCTTGGTCGGTCGTCGTCCCGCCATCGCCTCAGGACTCCACTCCTCCGGCTTTGCCTCGTCGCTCCGTCCCGCCGGCTCCGTTGGGCTCCTCCCTCCCTCCGGCTCCACCTCAGTCCTCTGTCGCTCCGGCTCCGCTGCGGACCTCCGGATCTCCGCTTCCGCCTCGGTCGCCAGAGCCTTGGGCTCCGCCTTGGCCCTCCGGATCCTCGGTGTCGCCCTGGATCTTTGGCTCTCCGTCTCCGCCTCGGGCTCCACCTCCACCTGCTCCGCCGCCGTCGGTCGGCCCCCTGGAGTTGTCAGCCCTTCCTCCACCATGGCTCCTCCCTCCGTCGGCTCCACCGTGGGCTTACATCATGGCTGCGGTCTGGGTCTCTACCGGCTTCTCCTGCTTCGGGTCCCTCCTGTTTCTTCCCTGGCTCCTCCCACCTTCGTCGCCCCCATGGACTCTAAGGACTCTGTTTTTTGTTTTCCGTCCTCCGCCGAAGCCTCCCCCCACATGGACTCTGTTTTGCTGCAGTTTTTTCGCCCCTCTTGTTTATTTTGTTTTTTGTTTTCTACGGCGCGAGGTCGCGCCTATTCGGAGGGGGGAGTAATGTTACATCCCCATTGAACTCTCATTTGGTTTCTCCCAGTGTCTCCCCCTGTCATCCTGTTTACTTTGGTTTTGCCCTCGTTATTGTCATCCCATTCACCTGTCCTTGTAATTAGTCACCCTTTAAAAGCCTGTTTGTATCCTGAGTTTTCTGTCGGTCTTTAATGTAATGTTGTTTGAGGTTTCTACGTGTGTGGATTTTCCTGCCTGTTCCTGCTTGTACTACCAAAGGATTATAGTAAATCATTTCGCTTGTTATCTCGTCTCTCGTCTCGTTCCATCCAGCACGCAGCTACTAACCGTTACAATCTAGGCATCTTAAATCATTCTAGTTGTTAATCATAATATATCTGAGAAGAATCTAAAATAAATTGTAGGATAAAGTATAGCATAAAATCAAGCTAGCACTCAAAAAAATCAGCACAGAACTCAAATCAGATTAAATTATTGTCTGAAGAAATACATTCACCATAGTTGTATGACCAAATATAGTCAGCTGTTTTATTTTTAAGGAGTGTTTCGGTATTAGATAGACTTTTCCACAAAATATAAATGAAACAAACACAGTCAACAATCACCTGCAATTAAAAAAACACTAGGAGAAAAAAAAAAAAAAAAAAAACAGTATCTTTAACAAGAAATGTTTAAAGCATGATCTGATCACGTGGTGGTTTGACGCAAAAGTACTGCATATTATTGTAAATTTTAAATCTACAGAGGCGGGATTTTCTTCAACGGTCCACATTCGGCAATAAGTATGATTCACAACTGCGGTAAGTGATTTCACTTTTAATTTTTCATGCTTGGTAACTGCAGTAGTGTATTAAGGTGTCTACATTCGCGGTAACCGCAGATTAAGGAATCCGCGAGGGAGACTTGTGCCGGTGTCATGCCGAATTCTGACTCCTGCCAGATTACTTACCCCCTAATGGTAGGTTTAGCGTTAGGTGTGGGGGAGGGGTTAGGATAAGGGGTGGGGTTAGGATTAGGCAAATCACGTAGTGATTTCAACAAGAGGGGGTAAAAATTTGGCGGGGGTCGAAAATGAGCACAACACCGGGTTTAAGAGCACGGTCGCGGGAGGATTTCACACATTCCCCTGCCTCATAGCGGCTATAGGCGGAAAATCTCTGGGTTCCTACGGTAATAATTACACGCTTCATTGACAACAGTTGTGATTCACGGAACGTCGTGTTGTTCAGCACACTTTCTCGTTATTATTTTATGATGTAAATAAAATTTGCACAAGCAGTCATCTGTTAACAGGGGCGCCGAAATGAAACGCGTGACGTTACTTAAAGGGGTCATCGGATGCTAAGTTCACTTTTTCATGTTGTTTGAACATTAATGTGTGTTGGCAGTGTATGTACAGATCTACCCTATAATGATAAAAATCCATGCAGTGGTTTTTAATTAATCTGTAAAAATAATTTCCTCTTTTTCAAATCGAGCTGTTCTCAGATGCCTGTCGGTGTGCCGTCACACCCACAGAGGCTGCTCCTACAATAGTTGATTGACATGAGCTCTTACCTCAGACCAGCTGTCACAGTCCAGTAACTTTCCATGTTTTGATGCTGGAGCAGGGATGTAAGTTAGACAAGAATATCTCAGATTGAGTGATTGGGGTGTTGTGTTGCTGGATGTAATAATGAATATAGTGGTCGTCATTTACTACCAACATCTGAGCCGCTGAAGATGCAGTGGATTACGTTTGTTTGTGAATGGAATGCGCCTCCCGATCTACATATATCCATCTATGTTCGCGCGAATCATTCATGATCCAGCTTCACTTACAGCAGAATTGAGTATAAGCGTTTTTTTATGAATCTTTGCGATCGCCTTTCCTTATAACGTGGTAGTTAGGAAGTTTAGCGGCCAACGCGGCTAAATGCGGCTAAAGTAAACAAGATCGTCTCTCCACAGAGAGAAGAGAGGGGCAGGGCGAGCAGAGCTCATTTGCATTTAAAGGAACAACCCCTTAGAATGAGATGATTTTTGCAGAGCTGATTTTGGCAAGGTAAAAGGGTGTTGTTTTACAAAACCAATGAGAATTTTTAATCAAAGTATATTAGAGACTTTTCATTAAGACCCTAAAGAATCATATCAACTTGTGGAAAATGGGCATCCGATGACCGCTTTAAGTCTCGCAACTCGTGGTCATCCCGCTCACGGAGGATGTAAACTGTCACGTAAAGTCTGAACAGTGCTGTTAGAGCGGTTACGTAAGCAGCGAGATGTGCGAGAACCTTTAACTTGCTAATTCGCTTATTGTTTGATTGTAATGCTTTTGCTAACTTTGGTTTAAAGAATGAGTTAATCCAGCCCATCTTCCTGTCTGGCCTTTTCGCAGCATATATTCACTCTGGAGTAACTTTACCAGGAGGTAAGTCAAAGGTAATGGTTGCATTCTAAGAATTTGAATACCTGAATTTTACTTGTAGATATGTTAGAAGATGTTTCTCAACTCCAAAAGAGAGACAATTTTAAGGGAGAATGATTCAGATATCTTAAAAGCTAAAACTAATGTGAATTACATATTGTCTGTTTCCTGACTGATTTGTAGATATTAAAGAGGAACAAAGAAGCCGAAAGGAAAAGTGCCATCTAAAACAACAGGGCAAATGGTACAGAAGAAACCGGTTGAAGTGAACCAAAGTTGCCACTTTTCTTTGCAAAGTGAAAAGGATTTTCAGCAGAATTTCTGAAATTTAAGACATACACACATACCAAGATCTCCTTTTTCCTTTTATTATATTCTTTTATTATCTACATTGCCGTTCAATAGTTTGGGATTGGTAAGATTTTTTTTTAATGTTTTTTATTAAATAAGTCTCTTCTGTTAATCAAAGCTGCATTTAATTGATCAAAAATACAGAAAATTTATTGGAAAAAAAAAAAGTAATGTTGTGAAATATTATTGCAGTTTAAAATATAGTTTTGTTTTGTTTTTGTCTATTTTAATATACTTTAAAATGTAATTGTAATTTTTTTTTTTTTTTTTGAACCTATGATACTTTTTTCAGGATACTTTCATAGATAAATAAAGTTTTTTTTTTTTTTTTACTTTTATCCAACAAGTATGTGTTAAACTGAAATTGAAATTGATAGTAAAGACTGTTTTCTGTTTTCTATTTGTTGAGAGGTAATCTAATTTTTCTATTCATTCATGCAAGCACTATATGTAATCATTTGGCCTGCCCATGACTAAAATTTTCTGGTCTACTAGTAGTCATTTATTTTTAAGAGATTAGTCGACTAATTGCATATTAATAAACTAAATAATTTATAATAATGAACCTTTAATTTCCCATAGCTCAAGCGCACACAAAGCTTGCCACAGAAAACTGGCCAAAGTAATGATTATGAATGTGTCAGGTAAAGAAAACAGCAAAGAAAGACTGCCTTAACATTATAATAATTCATTAATATGTGTTTTCTGTATTTTCGGCTGCAGTGATAAAGTCGATAACACTTGTCATCTCTACAGTGGATGTGCACGTTTGATTGAATGGATTACACAATCTGAAAATATTTGTTTTCCAGTTTAACTGGCTTATTTAAAAGTAGACATTTTGCTTTCTATAGATACATTTTTCATGTCTGTGAAGCAAGCATGGAGTTTCTGTTTTTTTTTTGACACCCTCAAGTTCATAGAGACCTAGGGCCAGAATTACATCATGGACTTCACCACTTCCTGTGGATTTTTTTTTTAAAATTTTTCTAGCATCTAATGAAATTTTGATAGACTAATGGTTAATTGATGATCAGAATCAGATCAGATTAATTATTGCAGGTTATGTCTGGAAAAAAAAGGAAAATGTGCAACAAAGACATGACACTATAGTTTTTTTTTTTTTTTTTAAAAGTAGTTTTACTTGTTGAAAATTAATAATCTAAATTATTTCTTTTTTAAGTCTGTTTCAGTGACTGGCAGAAACAAAAGGAGCCTGAAAGAAGAGAGAGAGAAAAGAGGGAGAAACAAGTGGGGCATTACATATCCCAAAAAAATACAAGACATCGTTCATCTTCACCATTAATTCTTAATATAGTTTTAGAATTGTAATCATTCCAATTATTTTGTAAATATTTTGTAAATATTTGTTATTAAAGGGGCTGTAAGATCAAATAAAAATTGTTTTAATGGTTCCTTGTGGTCCTGCAGATTATTAAAAGTAAACATATTACTTATTTGTCACATTATTTGTCAGGAAAATTGGGGCAGACACTATGTAATCAATCAATCATCAAACGAACATTTTCAGCTAAGACCAGCTTGACCAGCTAAGACCAGCCTGGCTGACCAGCTAAAACCAGCTAAGACCAGCCTGACCAGCTTAAACCAGCTAAGACCAGCTAAGACCAGCCTGGCTGACCAGCTAAAACCAGCTAAGACCAGCCTGGCTGACCAGCTAAAACCAGCTAAGACCAGCCAGGCTGACCAGCTTAAACCAGCTAAGACCAGCCAGGCTGACCAGCTTAAACCAGCTTGACCAGCTTAAGCTTGACTGGACCTCAAAGTGAATACGCAGCAAGGTTTGCTGCAATGGCTTGTATAAGCCATGATTTTGTAACCTATGGAGGAGTTTTCCCACCTAGCTGTCACCAGCCCCTTCAATGACAAAACTTTAAAGGCATTGTTCCAGATTGGGGCTAATTATTATCCTGTTGACATTCCAGACACCTCTGGACTTAACTAGAGGAATTGTGTGTCTGGAGAGTGTCTTGCCCCGGTCCAGAGCACAGCCAGACCCAAAGCATAAATGATTGCTTGTATTATATAGGACATGTAGACCATGGGTCACTAAACTTGGTCCTGGAGGGCCGGTGTCCTGCACAGTTTAGCTCCAACTTGCCTCAACACACCTGCCTGGAAGTTTGAAGTATAACTAGTAAGACCCTAATTAGCTGGCTTCAAGTGTGTTTAATTAGGGTTGCAGCTAAACTCTGTAGAACACCAGCCTTCCAGGACCCCTGATGTAAACAATATAAAAAATAAAAATGAACAACTTTTTGTTGCCCATTAATTTGACCTTTGAATCGATTAATTATCAAAAGCTAATACTCCACCAGCTGCATGACATCATTGACAACGGTCTTATGGTGTTTTACAAACTTGGTTGGAACAATGGATGAAAAAGATGGATGCAGGAAATTTCTCCAAGGATTCATCAAACTACAATAGTTAAACAGTAAGCTTTAAGGAAAACATACCCCAGTTAAAGAAAAAATAAAGCTAATATCACCACTGAAGTACCTGGATGTGGTTGACAGAGTTTGCTGATGTCCAGATGTGTGGTCTGGTTTCTGATGGGATTGTTGATCACACAGCTGTAGGTGTTTTTATCCTGATATTCCACCTCCAGAGGTAGAGAGAGACTGATGCTGAGATCAGACACACTGATGCTGGACAGTAAACTTCCTTTGTACCAGGAGAGACTCACATGACTCACATTCACAGTTGAACACACCAAGTTCTTAGCAATGCATATTACGAATCAAAAATTTAGTTTTGATATACAGTACTGTGCAAAAGTCTTAGGCCACTAGTATTTTCACCAGCTAAAAATGGTTTAAAGTAAGTTATTTCTATCCTTCACTGTAAAAAATTTCCTGTAAATTTTACAGCATTATACTGGCAGCAGGGTTGCCAGCCCGTTACTGTAATTTTTACAGCAGCGCTGCTGTAATTTAAATTTACAGCATTATCCTGTATTTCTGATTACAGCAAATAACTGTACTTTTTACATTGCTGTGTTTTTTTTTTTTTTTTACGGTAAACTACTTTATTTTTGTGTATTCTATATATGCAGTATATATTTTCCAGATTGCTGAATATTAATGACTGGCAATTTAAACAATTCATTAACTGCATAAGCTTTAAACAATATTTAACTGCATAAAGTGTTGTATAGTGTGAAACTTAAAAAAAAATCGACACATCTTAATCTTGAAAAACAGATCAAATTTTATTTAACAGATGACTCTCAAATTTGCATGAAAGAAATGTCATAGAGCAGTGCATTTTGTATTATTTTGAGTTCCAAAATAAATATTTACTTGAAACATATATTACCCTTAACTTTAAGTTTAACCAACACTGAGCCAAAGTTTTACCAACATCAAGTTAACCAACATGGTCATAATTAAATTTGTTCCAAATACCACAATGACAGTGATGAATTTTCACAACATGGCAAAACAGCAAGGTCCCAAGTGAGTCCAACATAACTTCTGATCATTATATATTTTTTACAAAACAATGATATGGTCAGATACAGACAGAGGGATGACAGATACAGTCAAAGACAGATAGAGTGATGATTGTTACAATTAGATACAGATAAACTGCCCTTAAAATGTTTGGGAGATCAATATGATTTTTAATGTTCTTTAAATATATATATATGCTCATCAAGCCTGCATTTATTTAAACCAAAATACACTGTAATACAGTACAAAAAACTGTAATATTGTGAAATATTATTACAATTTAAAATAAGTTTTCTTTTTTGCTATACTTTAAAATATAATTTATTTCTGTGATGCAAAACTGAATTTTCAGCATCATTACACCAGTGTTACATGATCTGTCAGAGATCATTCCCATTTAGTTTCAATTGTCAATGTCATAGTCAATGCTGTCAGTGTATGTTTTGGAGCCTATGATACTTTTCAGGATTCTTTGATGAATAGGTTTAAAAGAACATCAGTTATTTAAAAAGAGAAATCTTAACAATATAAGTCTTTACTATCACTTTCAATGTAGCACATACTTGTTGGACAAAAGTAAAAAATAAATAAATAAATAAATAAAAAATCCATGAAATCCATGAAAGAATCCTGAAAAAAAGTATTACAGCTTCCGAAAAAATAAAAAATAAGCAGTGCAACAGTTTCTAAAATTGATAATAAATCAGCATATTACAATTATTTCTAAAGGGTCATGTTACACTGGAGAAATGAGAAGACTAGAGTAATTAAAATTCTGAAAATTCAGAAATAAATTACATTTTAAAGTATATTAAAATAGAAAAGAAATCATTATTTTAAATTGTAATAATATTTCACAAAATTATTATATTTTTCTGTATTTTTGATAAATTAAATGCAGCCTTGATGAGCAGAAGAAGCCTATTTCATAAGAAACATAAAAAAAAATTACTAATCCCAAACTTTTGAACGGCAGTGTAGATAATAAAATAATATAATAAAAGGAAAAAGGGGATGTTGGTGTGTATGAACTTCTTACATTTAAAAAATTCTGCTGAAAATCCTTCACTTTGCAAAGAAGAGTGGCAACTTGGGTTCACTTCAGCTGGTTTCTTCTGTGCCATTTGCCCTGTGGTTTTAGATGGAACTTTTCCTTTCAACGTCTTTGTTCCTCATAAATACCTACAAAACAATCAGGAAACAGACAATATATAACTCACATTAGTTTAAGTTTTTGAGATATCTAAATCATTCTCCCTTAAAAATTTGTCTCCATTCTGGAGTTGAGAAACATCTTCTAACATATCTACATGTAAAATGCAAGTATTCAAATGTTTAGAATGCATCCATTACCTTTGAATGAACTCCAAATCTCCGTCTGTCTCCTCCTGGTAAGGTTACTCCAGAGTAAATATATGCTGCGAACAGGCCAGACAAAAAGATGGGCTGGATTAACTCATTCTTTAAACCAAAGTTAGCAAAAAGCATTACAATCAAACGATAAGAGAATTAGCAAGTTATTAAAGGTACTCGCACGCAAGGCCGCATTAACCATTGGGCTAGGCAGGGCTGAAGCCCCAAAGCCCGAGCAAGGAGATTGGCTGTGGAGTAGATTGACTGGCCATAGGTAGCGCCTATCACCAAAGCCCCAACACGACCCCCACATATTAGCGCTATTAGGAGCTTTTCCGTAAATTCCATGCATTTCTATTAGAGATTAAAACTTAGCGTTTGAATTTGGTTTACAAATCCAATGCATTTATTCTATATTTTACTTTTGAATGACCTGTGCTCGCACATCTCGCTGCTTACGTTAACCGCTTTAACGTTCCGCCGAGGAACGTGTGAAATCCTCCCGCGACCGCGCTGCTTAAACCCGGTAGTCTCCCTCGCGCCCCGCAGACGGAGAATTCGTTAATCTGCAGTTACCGCGAATGTAGACAACTTAATATACTACTGCAGTTACCAAACATGAAAAATAAAAACTGAAATACGTCACTTAATTACCACAGTTATGAATCGTTCTTCTTGCCGCTCCTGAATGTCGACCGTTGAAGAAAAGCCCGCCTCTGTAGATTTGAAATTTACAGCATTATGCTGTAGGTTTGAGGCAAACCACCACGTGACCCCAGAGTGCTTTGCGGTTTACAGCAATATGCTGTATTATAAGAAATACAGCCCACTGCTGTAAAATATTGCTGTAATTTTTACAGCAATTCGTTACAGTGTTTGCTGTAGTGTGTCAGTAAAAAATATCAGTTTACATTTCCAAACATTCTGTTTACCATTATTTGTAATAATCTAGTGAGATTTTTGTTTGCACAAGGAGTCTGACAACAGCCAGTGCTCCACACTGAGATCTGATCTCATCATCATCCAGTCTGTCTCTGGAATGACATGAAGAAACAGAACAAACTGAGACAGATTAAATCTAGAAGAACTGTGGCAACATCTCCAAGATGTTTCAAGTAACCTACCTGCAAAGCTACCTGAAAAACTATGCACAAGTGCACATAGGGCAAAAGCTGCTTTAAACGCAAAGGATGGTCACATCAAATGCTTATTTATTTTAGTTAATAGAAGTTCATTAATAAAGAAAATCTGTTTATGACATTGTTTTTGACAGCATCCTCATTTTATGTGCCTAACTGCCTAAAAGTTTTAACCCTTTGAGCGGTACGGTCCCACATATGGGATTCTATTTTCTGTGCCCCTGGGAGTACGGTCCCACATATGGGATTTAGAACGTTCGGTGACGTCACGCAACTGCCAAATTCAAACTGCGTTTTCGCGCGTTGGCTGGCCCTGAGCCAGAGAGAGACGCTTGCTGCGCTTGTCATATAATCACAATTGTGCAGTGTTTTCAACGACTTAACGTTTATTTTAGGTTTCAGGAATTTATACACATACGTACTAGTAAAACAATACATTTAGAGTTTGTAAAATACACACGGATGTCTATGGAAGCAGCAATAACAATCCATTCAAGTATAATTTGCCGACGTTTTTGATTTATATCAGATACACATAATGTAAGTAATGATATAATTCACTCCATTCCTTTCCCAGTTCACCCAGAGCCGGATTAACGCAAAGGCAAACTAGGCACGTGCCTAGGGCCTGATTGGCGGGATGGGGCCCAGACAGAGGGACAAAAATAAAAAAATAAAAAAAAAAAATAAAATAAAATGTATAAATGTCCTATCTACAATTTATTTCAATATTTATTAATTAACTAAAAATAGTGACGATGTTTATCTTAACCATAGACTGTTACATTACGTCACATTAACGCCAGCTCATGACTGTATAGAGGCGCCAGCCAGTTAAGTCCGAGGGGACGTCAGCGGCGTTCAGAGGCGGTCAGAGGTCAGAGCGGGACAACAAAGCTAGCAGGCAGGTGTTTTTTGAGTAGGCTAACAAGATGCTTTCGGGTGCGGCAAAACGTAAAAAGAAAAAAAATGAAGAGGAACAAAAGAAGAGACAGCGGGGGGCTTTACAGAAGTTTCTGTCGGGCAGCCGTCCGACAGCTGTGAACCCGCTCGAGTCAGCAGAGCCAGAGGCCGAGCCAGGCCCGGAGACACGGCCCGAAGACGCGGTGGAAGATGCGGCGGAAGACGCTGTGGCGCCGTCAACATCAGCGCCGTCACAGAAGGACAAACTGATGGAAGAACAGCAGCCCAATATCGTTTTGCAGCAGGAGCCTCTAGACCCAGAAAGGGTATTAACAAGCTACCCATCTGATCCTGCAAAGTGGGACCAAATTGATGACAGGATGCGTGAGTACTTTGCACTAAACCATCCCTGTCAAAATATTGGAGATTTCTCCAATGTTTGTGAGAAACCTGTAGGATATATTCCCAGTACACAAAGTTTGGCACAAAGTGGTATTTTAAGATTAAACAGTTCTGACAAACAGTTTATGACATCCTTCCAGAACTTCTGTATATCAGAACATTCCCATAGACAGTGAATTAGAGTTCCTTTATAATTTTGGCATTTTGTACATATATCAGGAATATTGCTAGACATATGATTGACTTTTTCAGGTGTTATATAAACCCTTGTCAACCATTTATACTGTAATAATTTAAGCCGCGTGTTTATGGTTTGTTTTTGCGCCTTTAAACATGCTTCAGTCCATTCAAATTCCTCTATTTCTTCTTGAATGTCTTTCCTCCATGCGTTTAATTTGTCTACAGCAGACTCTTTAGAGTTAGACATTATTAAATTATAATATTTTGACAATTGGCCCTTTTCACCTCTTTTTCCAATTATTTCCTCAATTAATGACAGTTTGGGAATGTACATAATATCTGTAGACCTGGAAGACATAAAACTTTTAAGCTGTGAATATTTAAAAAAAATGTTTTGAGGGAATCTGGTGTTTATCACACAATTCTTGAAATGTAAGAAGTATTCCATCCAAGTCTTTAATAGTCTGAATACCTTTAGTTTTCCATAGTTTAAATCCTCCATCCTTATATTTATTATTATTTATTGTTAGACAGTTTCTAAATGGTCTTGATGAATGTGAAGGGGTCACGTTTGCCTTCTTGTTCCTATACTTAATCACAGGTGTGAATATGGGCTCCAGGAGAAGGGACAAGAATTTTTGTTCACCCAAAAGGCTCGTTTCCCTTGGCTGTCTGAGCAGGTTAGTAAAGAAAAGTGAAAGAATGTGTTCCTGGTTCAAACATAAGGGTCAAGTTATTTAATGATTGCTTATTTTTCTACTATGTTTCTGTGATTAAATCTGCTTTTAGAATGCAGTCCAGTAAAGCACACCATCCAGAGAAACATCCAGACCAGTGGAGAGAACTGCTGAACAGTCCAGACCAGGAGCTGAGCTGCTGAGTGTTGAATACCAGAAAATGGAAATAATGATGCTTGTCCATGAAAATAAACATCTTTACTACTACAGCACACTTTCTCTTACTGCAAATTTTATTGGTCTTTGTGTATTTGAATACTTATTTAACTATTCAATTTAATCAACACATTTAATTAAGATTTTCTGCAAAATGCAATAGCTTACAACATTTATAAATTGTTATAAATAAATTTTGCAGAAAATCTTAATTAAATGTGTTGATTAAATGTAAACAGAGCAAATAAGATAAACGTATTCGCTCTGTTTACATAGTTTACTGACATCCATTGGTTATTTACTGGTACTACTGCCTTAACAATGACAAATGACCTTAACAATAAGATGAGGATAATTTAATAGCATTTAATAGAGCCGTGTAATGACGTATAAATAATGAATATCAAAAAAAAAATAGTCTGATAGACTGTTTAATATACAACACATGACTTATTTTGGCATACAAACAACCAATTTGTAACCAAAGACTAGGCTATGTAAAATGTGAATTAACTTTTATTAGTAACTTTGGTAAGTTTCAGATTTCAATTCATAAATAACATCGATGGAGGGGGGCCCAAAAAATGCAGCCTGCCTAGTGTAGTCCATTTATTTAATCCGGCTCTGAACACGGACACTTACCACGTCCAGGAAAGCTACTGAAAAGCGGCTTTCTCACAGTGAGTAAATGTAAATATTCTCTAGAAAAAAAACACCCGGTAACGACAGTAATGCGGTCAGAACCGTGGCGCGGGCTTCCTTTGAAATATGTTTGATGATTGCGCCTAAATGCGCCCGCGCCCGCTCCGTCCACTCCTCCACCCACATGCTGCCTGTTCACACGCGAGGCATGTCAGGGGAGGCTCTGACACAGAGAAAACTCGACCGATTTAATCAGAGACTGCGGAGAATCACGTCCAGACGTCAGTAAGTTATTCTTTTCAGCGTGTGTTTGCATTTGGGGCGTATACCCACTTCTCCAGGCACCACGACACCACTGTTTATGAGGTCCTTTTACTCTTCCTCTATTTTGTGAATGTTTGAGTTGCTTTACAAACTAGGAGACTATAAAACTAGTTTTTTTTTTTTTTTTTTTTTTTTTTAAACAGGGTCGATTCTGCCCTTCAGATTGGAGACTGATTGACATAAATGCAGTTCAGTGGTGAGATGCTAGCTTGGGTTGCCTTTGCCAACCGTTCCGTATATTATAGAATCGTGTCACAACTAAGACATCAGTGGTGCATTTTAAAATCATAGCATGCAAGAACACCGTGTTTGACAAACGGTCCAGTGCATACAGTATTTGTGTTCTAACGCTGAAGATCGCCAACGATTTACAACAATTCAACAAACTGGTTTAATTTGGCACTACTGCGCAAAACGTTTAAAAAAAAAAAAAAAAAAAACCTTTACCAAATCTCGCGATATTAAAATGCTTGAGAAGCTTTCTCGCGATATCAGCATAATAGAACTGATCTGTTTAAATGATTGTGCTGCATGTAAACGCATTAACCTGCTTTCTATATAAAATAAGTCCCTATGGAGCCATTGTAAACAGCTTTGTGAAATTCTGATTTTCTAAATCTGAAATTTCATTCTAGATATGTGAGATTCCTGCTGGTAAAGATGGACAGCTTTGTATTAGAGAAGTTGAAGAAAAGGCAGCTTGATACCCTGGTTAAAACCTTTGAAGGTAAGTTATATCATTCAATAACATTCAATAACCATGATTTGTTTTAGAATTTGATCTTTTCATTAAAATAACCATAGTTACTGGTATGGCAATGAAATCAAACAATCAATCTAACTTATTTAACCACATTTGTGTTTTTTTTTTTCTTCTCAAATTTTATCAGATTTCACAAGACTTCAGGAAGGTACATCCAGAGGCAGACTTTTTGTAGACTGGGCTACAACTGCAGACCAAATTGTTGCCTATGCCCAGCAAGATGGAAAGGTGCATTAAGAGCTGGGTGACATGACTTCAGGTAAGGTATTTCTTATAATATGCGAATCTATAGAAACAAAATTCAACTGTATTTGACACATCAACTGGTAAATACAATGGTACAGTAACACTTAACTAGTTGCTTATTAGTTTGTGTATTGGCTGTTAATAAGTACTTATAAAGCACATACTGATGCCTTATTCTGCATGAACATATTCTACATCCCTGAATCCCACCCCATACATAAACTTAACCTGTAGTAGTTGAATGGGGGCGGGGATTCATTTGCATTAATACCAATATAATTTATTTATTTTTTTTTTTTATAATTTCATTATTTAAAGGAATGAAGAATTTTTCATATGAAAGTGTTTCAATGTGGTGTTTTGATTATGAGATAAGTTATTATTTAATAAGTTATTATTGAGAGAAATTATGTATTTTTGGAAATGTGCAGTTTGAAATTTTCTTCTAAAATGAGCATTTTTTCAGGCCTAAGTGTCGTATAATTAACAGGTGGGGACCAGCATGGTGGATTTGTGCCTTGGGTACGAGACATCGACATCCCAGACCTTCGCCATTGTTACGGGCCGTGCCACTGAAGCGGACTCGTTGCCTGGGAATTTCTCCAGCTTGCAGTATATTATATTGATGGACATAATGTGTGTCTTCATGTGTGAATTTTTTAAGGCCAACAGTTTTTCTGGCCACTTGTAACATGTTTTAAATTGTCATTTGTATTGTCTGGTGGACACTTTGTTTGGCTTAGTTTTAATACCACAATGTTTGGAACGATTCTTATGTGGTAATAATTAATTTTTGAGTGTTCTGCTGCTGCAATGTTGACAAAGAATGGGAATCTACAGTGCCTAGTTTACACAGTTTTGTGTTTTAAAGTAACTGATTTACTAAAATTGTTGTTTTATGTGTCTGTAATGGTTGGATAAAATGTGTGACAGCTGCACCCATTTGAAAATTGTTTTAAAAAGAAATAAAACTCATTAAATTGATGTTTACAGTTGCATTTTTTGTGTTTTTCTAACTGTATTACAGAAAAGCAGTAATAATTTTACATGCTTTTGTGATCATTTATTATTATTGGTAAATATAAAGGTAGCAAGGCAATAAGACAACATATAACCCAATGTTTAGGTTATGTTTAACCCAGCAACACAGTTAACCTGACCCACTGGTTGGGTCAAATAAACAACCCTGTTATTAACTGTCTCCGCTCTCCCTCTCATATTGACATCCTTAAAGAAACTTAACTGACTTGTTATAATCTCTTCATTCCTCTGTTTCTAGCTGCTGCTGCTGTCACAAATGAAGCGAGGGAGAAATCAGTAATGAATGAAAATAATGTTGAGATTTAGTTGTTTGTGCTGAATATCTTTAACTTTACAAAAATATCATGATCTGATGTGTGATTTAGCTTCATTCAGTTTATTCATTCAAATTTCAAACAAATGACTGTAAGTGAATTAAAGAGTGACTGTCCTGAGAGAAATGATTTTAATGCTACAAAGATTCAATATGTAGAAGTGTAAAATATCCAGTTAAATTTTAAAAGTTTGCATATGTTCATAGAAGCATTACTGAGTTCACAAATATAATAAATGACATTTTCATTTGAGAAAAGTGCTTTGATCCTATCAAATGAACAAAATGTGCTGCTGACAATCTGCATTAAATGATTTTCTCATTGTAAAAGCTGGTCATTATTTTATTTAGTTTGCATCTCATATATAACAAAATCCACAACAGTGCATCTTCTCTGTTTTTAATTTTTCATTGTCTCTGTATTTTCCTTCAGATTCCACAGAAAAGCGAGTGAATGAAACAGTGACTGTCGAAATGCCGCTGCTGGGTGGAGAGGATCTGGATGGAGTGAATGATCAGGAGGGGACGAGTTCACTTTAATAACATAAGACCCGCCCATCAGTGTCAATCACTCTGACATCATCAACATTTCAACTCCAGCTACAACAACACAAACATGTTTCTGCTTTTATGAGCCTCTAAAATCCGTCCAATGAAAGTGAGAAATTAATCTGTGTTGAGCTGTGTTGTAAACTTTTTCTTAAAGACCAGGAGACGTTTTGGATATCTTGAAGCAGAAGTTTCTCTTTATTGAGATACTAGCTGTGTGTTGCTGCAGTCATCAAAAGTCGTCTAACAAAAGTTCAGCACAGTAGAGTATATAGGTTTGAAGGAGGAGGAGTACATAGAGGTGGAATCAATCTAAACAAAGCATGTAAATGCGGTACAGGGAATCAGCCAAGTAAAAGAATTTTCCCAGCCTTGATCTATTTAGAATACAAGTGTCATTCAAATGCATAGGTTGCTGTTATATTGGAAGCTATGTTTAACCTTTTACAAATCTGTTATACAACAGCTGTTAAACTTCTTCGGTTTTAGAACCAAGAAACATGTTTACCAAACACTTTCAAATATCATTTTATTATCATGTTACACGTCATACCTGTTACTCTGTTTAGCATAGTGTTAGTTTGACTCTCACAGTTTTGATTCTGTGTGATTGTAGACAGTGAGTGTCAGAAAGTATCATATGTTTTTTATAAGAAGTTTTATCACACCAGTGTTTCTCTAACCATTGTATTCGCTGTTGTTGTTTTTTTTTTTGTTTGTTTTTTTTTAATAAATATTTAACACCAGTATCAGATTATGTTGATGGTCAGAATTGATCACAGCGTTTTTCCAAAGCTGAGATCACATGATCTTCTCCATGTGTATGGTGCCTTTGTTTTCATGTTGAAGCAATTGAAATCAGCTTCATTGCACTTGTAGCAAATTAAGATGGAAAAAGTGTTGTTCAGTCCTAGCTGTGATATGATAACGTGATATTTTATTAATTTTGACAAAATCATTTGCTTGATGAATAAATGCTCATGTAAGATATTGATATATTTTGCTGATCTTAATTTTGGATGATTGTCCTAGTGGACAAACACTGATACAGATTTTGTTTCCTAACAACTGTTTTTTTTTTTTTTTTTTTTTAATGCAATGCATAAACAATGTGCCTAAATATAGAACTGTATGTGGATGTTACAATACAAATAAAAAAAATAATATAAAATAAAAATAAAGACAAATTCTGTTGAATGTTTTGCTGCATACTGTATATTCTCTGATTAATCCACTAAATCAGATCTTCAGAGTAGACTGAATATGACCAGATACAGATAAAAAAAGAAAAGTACCATAAAATAAATTTGAATTCTAGTTGTGTTAGTTGTAAGCAGAAATATCAGGGACTGAAAATGGAGCTATAAAATCAGATGTTGTTTAATTATTCACTGAATGAAACAGTGAATTATGAACAGTTTTTATGATTCTCAAGTGCTGCCAAGAAAAGGCTTTTTAAGCACTTCATCTTTTTCAGCACAGGATGGCAGTAAAAGAAAAAAAATAAAAGTGTAATGTTAGTAAATTAGATATAATCCGTCTTACATTGTAAATGTGCAAAATGACCAATAAAAATATAAAAGAATAAAAATTAATTCACTGTTTTTTTAAAGTAATTGCAAATAATTCACATTTCCATTTTCCGTTTTATATTTCTATTTCTATGTTTCATCAAAAAATCCTGATGAAAAACATCCACGCATTCAATAAGCAGATTTCAATAAGCAGCACAACTGTTTTTGTCGAAGAAGGGTAATGTTGAAAAAAATAAAATAACGTTTCCACATATCAGCTCCCAATGGACTAAAATATTACAGTGAGAGAGCGATTTTCATATTTAGTCACAAGGGGGAGCCACAGCAACGTCATCATCTGCATTAGGAGAGTCACGTGTTGCTGTACAACATCATCTTGAAAGCACCCAAGAAAGAATGATTCACTGGTAAAATGTAATAATTAAATACTACCAATTTATATGTTACTTGCACATGCCATTATTTAATCAAAATACAGAAATTAGTTCAAACTGCCTTCAATGGAAGAAATCTGTGTAGTTACAACATCTAACCAGCAGAGAAGAGAGAAATTAAAACACACCATGACCTACAGAATATTTTCACTGTAAATTCTTAACATAAAAGTGTTATGAATGTTCTAGTATAATTAAAGCAAAATGTTAATTGAAAATAGACCATTTCATGAATCCAGCTTTGGGAACAACAACAGTTTTCAATCATCATCAGTATGATAAGATAAATCTTAAAGATAAATGTTACATATAACTAATTTAGGGAAATATAGATTTGTTTTACAAGATTATTGAAATATTTAATAACTAATATACAGATTATTAAAAAGAACAACATTTTAAGGCCTTGTTTTTTCATGTTTGGTCAGTAGTTTGGGGCAGCTGGTTAATTTTTAGTAAGGGCTCGCATGAAAGACACATGACTGGCAAATCAACATGCTTTTTTTCTTCCAATAAGGTAGGAACAATTGTTTAAGCAGTGTAAATTAAATAAATTAAAATGTGTATACACATATAGCGGCAGGTTTATGGTGACAAGTATATGTAACAGTTTATTTCCCAAAGCTTGATTACTCTTCTGCTACACACTCAAAGGTATTTATGTTTTTAGGGCATAGCACAGGCTAAATAGGCAAATTGGGATGCAGCAGAGAAAACTTGGAAAAAGTAGCTTTTTACATTGTATCTAACTCTGTTATTTACACTGTTGACACCACAGTTGTCAGTATCAATCATAAAATAATAAATATCAGTGACTAAGATCAAATATTTCAAAACAACAGTAAAGGAGATTGACAATAATTCTCTACTCATCAGAGACTGTGACATTAAATCTCTGCTGGTAAAAGTGTTGGTTTAAATAAATCAATAGATAATTTGATTTGAAATAGTGGACCACAACTAGCAACATGTTAGTAAGAAAATAAAATGGCGTATTTTATTTATAATGGGAATAACAGTGAAACAATGGTTGGAGATTTTGGTCACACTTTATTTTACTTTTTTTTTTTTTTTTTTTTTCAGTAAATTGCTTACACTGCTTTCATCTCACTTGTCACTTTTTGATTTTTGAGAGTGTGCAGACTTTTTTCAAGTATTTTACCTTTAAGGTCCAGTTCTCACCATTAACTCACTATTACCAATGACTTCTGCCTCAATAAACTCCTAACGCCACAAACACAAACAAAACACAACAAAAGCACAAACCACAATCCTTGACCATTTGCTAACCAGTCTAATTTAATAACACTGCAAATATCTGAAAACATGATCTTAGACTGATATGAAGTACGGATGAAGTGACAAAAAATAAAATAAAATAATAAAAATAAAAATTTTGCAGTACATATTTATCAGCACTTCCTAGTATAAATTTAATTATTTTTATAAATGATTGCTAGCTTTTAAGTCTATTTACTGACATACATAATCCATTATATCAGCACTACAATAAATGTACTGTATGTGTGTCAAAAGCAGACAATTTATATGAATTTAAAAACAGTATATCCTTGTTCAGGGGTTTTCTGTGTCTACAAAATGGCCCTGCATGGGCCTCACACATTAAGACATTTTTTGGCACCTACTGGTGAAAATAAATGGCCATGTAGGCCTACACATGGACTGAAAAATAATGTGTTTCCATATTCAGTCACAAGAGGGAGCTAAAGCAGCATCATCCATAACAGGAGAGTCATATGTTGGTGTAAAACATCACCAAAAAGCATCCAAATAAAGAAACAACAAATACTGTATTACAAAATAAAACACTTTCAATTAATATGTTGTTTGCAAATAATCATTTCACCAGAATATTCAAATAAGTTTAATTTGGGCTTCAGATGAGGAGGTTGTGCCTCCTTTTCCCAGAGTGTAATTACAACATCGACCAGCAGGAGTGAACATGAGAGCGAAACAATTCACACCACCAGTCACTGAAAATACATATACAATGAAAATGCTCAAAAAAAAAAATCATGAATCCATCTCTGGAAATAAAGAGGAATTCAATCACCATCACTATGATTGACATTCAAGACATTTAATCAGAGTTCTGCTATATAATTAGATCTTTTAATATTTCCTATTTGTTCCTTATCAGAACAAATCTGAATCAAAAACACGATCAGACTGTGATCTCATACCTAAATTAGAAATATATATTTTTATCAGGTTATGTAAATTTTGAACACTTAAGACAAGGATTTACAAAGTTTCCAGTTTCTATGGCCTTGGTTTTTTTTTCACTAGTTGGCGCTCCAGCAGGATCCTTATAAATCGCTTTAAAATGACTGAAAAGTTTAACATAGTACAAACAAACTCTGTCTATTCTATAATCTTCACATATGTTGAATATCATTGTTCAGTACTAAAAGCAAACTTCCTGATGCACTGGTCAGTTTCTGCTCTGTTTTTCACACTTATATCTCTCACACAGATTCACATGCATAAAAGCAGAAGTAACTTACATTTGCTTGACACTTTTGGCTCCTGAGAGCTTCAGTTTCATGAAGGATTTAAGATTTAAAGATTTCTCCATTCAAATAGACTGGACTTGGTCATGGATGCCCAAAATATCTGCCCAGATACTTTTCAAATATTGCTGCAGAGTGAGCAGATTTTCCTTGAAATGGACTTGGATTGATATTGATTAATATGTAAACAATTAAAATAAGTTATCACTTAATAAATTTCCATACATCAGTGTTTAAAGGCCTGACATATCAGTGAGAGCAATTAAAAATGTCATGCGTTTCCATATTCAGTCACAAGAGGGAGCTAAAGCAGCATCATCTGCATTAGGAGAGACACATGTTGCTGTACAACATCATCATGAAAGCATCTATAAAGAATCAGTCACTGATTAAATATAAAATATTTAAATATTTGCAGTTGTACATGTTGCTATAAAATATTTTTATTTCGTCAGACTACACATATATGTTTGAATGTCATTCAACAAAGGGTGTTGCCTTGTTTGTAGATTACATACGTGTAGTTTCATCATCCACCAGCAGGGCTGAACAGGCCATGCAATACTAACCAAAAGAGAGAAAACAATGCATACCATGAGCCAATGAAAATGCATATACGATGAAAATGCTCAAAAATGCAAGTATTATGAATGTCCATGTATTTTAAAATCACAGTGTTGTTTGGAGAAAACCATTTCATTAATTCATCTGTGGAAATAAAGGATTTCAAACAACAGCAGTATGACAGACATTAAAGATATTTCATTAGAGTTCAGTGAGGAAAATGAGCTGCTATATAATAAGCCTGTTGATATTTACTGATCAAACACACAGATCACTGAATAATACACAGGTTTTCCCCGAGAGCTTCTGGTGATGACGACCTCAACAAATCTGATTTAAAATCATAAACAGGATCAGGTAGTAATTACATCACTCATACAATAATTTAGAAAAATATATTCTTATTGGGTTATGAAAATGTAAAATTTTTCATATACGCTTCCAAAAAAACTGAAGAATCTACAAGGCCTTGGTTTTCCATCTTCAGACACTAGTTGGCGCTCCAGCAGGATCTTCAGTAAAGATGTACTGTCTGTATATCATTAAACTGAGTTAAAATGACTGAATCTGAAATTTAACAAATAGTCTGGAATGTTTATTTGTCGATAAATAAATAAATAAATAAAAACACCTAATAAAAATCTGTTTAATTCCTATAATGATGACCTGTGTGTGATGTTTGACCTTTTGACCTTTGGTCTATAGCATTCACACAGTGACTTTTATAATCACAATAAACTTTCAAAAATCAATTCTAAATGATCAAAATTGACAAAATTGTTCAAAACAGTAATAAAGTAGAAGTGAGTCATATTCAGTCAGAATTACTTTGTCTCTTCACTAAACACAGATGTAGATCCTGTACAAGGTCTCATTATCTGTGTACTCTACTGTATTTTTTTATTTTTATTTTTTTAATGTGATATTGATTGACATTGACTGATTGAAAAAACAAACATGATTCTATTATGTTATATAAAGCAGATCTGAATGCTATTGGTTAGTATTAAAACAATATTTCCAAAACGCTGGTCAGTTTCTTCTCTGGTTTTCACACTCCATCTCTCTCACACACACGTTCACATGCATGCATAAAAGTAGAAGTATCAGGATCTTTTTGGCTCCTGAAAGCTTCAGTTTCTTAAATGAGTGTTTTTATGCATTTGTATCAGCAGAAGCTCATTAAACCACTTTGTGTTTAAAGGTTAAAGTGTCTCAACACTTGCAGTTCTCTCTCATCTGCTCTCTATTGATCACATGATACTATATTCACACAAAATACATGTTTTGTTGATGTGAATTATTCAGACTGTTGTATTGAACTCATCTCTTGCTGAAAGAGCAAGACTCTTTCATGTGGTGATTCAGTGAATGATGCAGCTGATGTCGGTGGTTTAGTTTGGTTTGTGGGAAGTGGAAAACCACTGGACCAAACATTGATTATAACAGCTGAACAACATGGAGATATTTCATCAGGCCAGACATCTTTGGATTGTGGGGTTCAACAGACATGTTTAAAAAATGTGTTAAAATAGTTGTGATGAGAGATAAAGATCAGGCCAGAGCAGAGTGGAGTGTAAAATGAAGAACTGACTAATGTTCACACATTTATTTTTGCGACTGTGTGACTGTGGTCAAACAGTTTTTATGACTCAGTGACTGTGGTCAGATGTTTTTCTTCTCAGTTTCTCAAATTTTTTTCACTCTAATGGCCAACATCTTCCTAGAACTACAGTTTGTGTTCAACAGAGACACCCACAGACATGATGAGGTTAATGTTTGTCACCTTTTAAAATATGTTTTTAAGGTTTCAATGTGTATTCACTAAAAGTTTGATCTCTTGTAAAGTAGTTGTATTTAAGTCATTCTTGTTTATGTACATATGTATGTTTATTTATTTATTTTGAAAAAAAAAAAAAAAAGCCTAGTCTGTTGTATTTTCTTGTTAAAAGTGTGTGCTAAATGAACAATTGTAAGTATAATTGTAACACCACGCCAGCAGAGGGAGCCCTCACCCACTGACTCTCTGTTACCGCTCCCTCTGCTGCTTCATTGGTAACTTCCTGTTAAACCAAACAGGCCCCGCGAAGTGTTTCTCCCATTTCATTGCCTTGTTTTTGCCACGGTTTTGTTTCTTGTCATAGTTTTGCCTTGTTCCATTGCCTTGTTTATTTGTTACTTTTTGGACTGCTCACTGGTATTTTGACGTTCTGCCTGTTTTTCTGGATTACGCTATTGTTTTGCCTACGTATTACTGTTTGTTTGGTGATCGACCCTGCCTGTCTTGATTACGATCTGTGTAATAAAGCTCCCTGGAGTCTCCGTTACAGAATACTTTGCCTTCCAAAGATCCAGCGGCTTTTAGTACACAGATCACCATGGACCCAGCATCACGCCTCGTTCGACTCCGTCAAGGTAACCGGCCAATTGAACAATATGTTATGGACTTTTGTGAACTTAGTCACTTGGTGGATTTTAAGGAAAGTTTCCTCAAGGACATTTTCTTCTATAGTTTATGCAAAGACATTTCTAATAAAATGTCTGGTTATCACTGCCACTGGTCATTGGTACGCTATATTGACTTTGCGTTACTTCTGAGCGGCTCTGCATTCACTGTGGGGATTGCTGATGATAAACCTTGCCATCCTCCAGTGTCTGCCACACCAAAGAACTCATATGTTATGTCCGGTATTGTCACCATCATGCCAGAGCCTCCTCATGCCAGGTCTGCCAAGCCAAAACCTGCTCAAGTCACATCCACCAAGCCAAGGTCTGCTCATGTCACGTCTACCAAGCCACAGTTTACTCACGTCACATCTGTCGCTCCAAGGCCTGCTCACGCCAAGCCTGCCGCTGCAGGGCCTGTTCACGCCATGCCTGCCGTCCCAGAGCCAGTCCACAAGATGGCTGCAATCCCAGAGCCAGTCCACAAGATGGCTGCAATCCCAGAGCCAGTCCACAAGATGGCCACCATCTCCAAGCCAGTCCACAAGATGGCCGCCATCCCAGAGTCAGTCAACAAGATGGCCACCATCCCAGAGCCTGTTCACAAGATGGCCGCCCCGTCTGAGTCCCCGGCCAAGATGGCTGCCATGCCCGAGCCTCATCAGTCCAAAATCATCTCATTGAAATCTCATCTCGTCATGTCTGCTGTACCCAAAGCAAATCAAGTGATGGCTGATCCTTCGGTGTCAAATCAAGTCTGGGCTGCACGTTCAGTGCCAAATCAAGTGACAGCTGTGTTTCCTGAGCCCCGTCAAGCTACAGCTGTTACTTCGGAATCAAGTCAAGTTACAGCTGTAGTTCATGAGTCAAGCCAAGTCACAGCTGTTCTCCATGAGTCAAGCCAAGATACAGCTGTTTCCCATGAGTCAAGCCAAGTCACAGCTGTTCTCCATGAGTCAAGCCAAGATATAGCTGTTTCCCATGAGTCAAGCCAAGTCACAGCTGTTGTTCCTGAATCAAGCCACGATACAGCTGTCGTTCCTAAGTCAAGTCAAGTTACAGCTGGGTGGTCTACGTTAAGCCAAACCACAGCTGATTTCCATGAGCCAAGCCAAGCTACAGCAGATCTTCATGAGCCAAGTCAAGTTGCTGCTGTTGTCCCTGAGCCAAGCCAAACCACAGTTGATCTTCATGAGCCAAGCCAAGTTACAGCAGATCTTCATGAGCTAAGTCAAGTTACAGCTGGTCTTCACGAGCTAGGTCAAGACACAGCTGTTCTTCATGAGTCACGTCAAGTCACAGCAGACCTCTCTGAGTCACGTTGAGTCACGTCAAGTCACGGCAGACCTCCCTGAGTCAAGTCAAGTCAAGTCACGGCAGACCTCCCTGAGTCAAGTCAAGACATAACAGCACCTCTTCACGACATGGCTGCTAGTACAGGGCCTCGCCAAGCCACGGCCATCCTGCCAGAACCTCACCAGGTCCCCTCTGAACTTCCTAAGCCACGTCACGTTTCAGCTGATCCTCTAGAGTCTCGTCATGTCTCAGCTGACCCCCTAGAACCTCATCACGTATCCGCTGACCCCCCCAAGCCTCGTCACGTATCAGCTGACATTCCAAGCCACTTAGAGCCCACGCTCCCAAGCCACATGTCCATAGCGTCCACACCCTCAAGACCGGCAGGCATCTCACTATCTACTGTGCTGCCCGTAATGGCTGTAGCCATTTTGAGCGTGTGGGCCACACATTGTGCTCCAGAGGCCTCGTCTGTCCACGAGTTATGTCGTTAGAGCTGCCTTGTTGAGCACAGTGGCACTGAAAACATTACATCTCACACATTGTAAGCTCTAGTATTATTATTATTATTATTTTTTAAATGTAATAGAATTAGTCCAACGAATCGTTCGGTTGCAAGGCACACGGAACCAAAAGCCTTGTACCAAATGGATCGATACGAATACGTGCATCGTTACACCCCTTGTTTGTTTATTCGTTTTTTGGTTATTATGTGTGAATAAAGACTGTTTAGTTGTTTCAGTATGTTATAAATGACAATACAATTTTTTGTTTAAAAAAAAAGTTGGGGGGTAACAGGTGGCATGATAAATTTAAGAACTGTATATAGCTACACAATTTTGTGAGGATTTGAACTGAAAATTACAATCTGACAATCTGACTCGTTAAGATCCTTGCTTGATTGCCAACGGCTGTAAACTACAATGTGAAAGCGCAAGGCTGATGCTCTGTAGCAGATTCAGATTCACACATCTATGAGTGAGGTAGTTTCATTTCAGTTGCAGAGACTACAATTGCGCGACACCGCAAACCATAGTATGTGTACATCCGGCGATAGATTGCGCATCCATTGATTCACGCAGGAGGAAAAAAAAAAAAAAAAATGTAACAAAACATTCAGGGAATTTAGTAGGCTACATTCTGGCGAAAGGGTATAGGCCATGGCTATATGAGAATACATCGCTTGTCTTACGGGAGACGTGGTGCCCCTGGGCACTTGCCCGGTTGCCCATATGGTTAATCCACCTATGGCTGCACCCATGGTACGACAGCAAAGTTCCTTGATTATTATGCCGAAATGAGAGTATAGTTCCTATCCATATCACCCTAGAAAATCGCAACTTTTCATTTTCCGTCAGACTTGGTACCCGATGTAACTACAGAAGAGTCAAGTTTTAAATAGGAAAAATATCGAAACTCTTTAGTCATTATTGAGCGAGATAAGGGTCTAATCGGATTCAATGATCTGTGCTAAGTTATGCTAAAAGTGCTACCACCAGACCCAGAGATTGGCTGGATGGATTCGAAAACGGTAAAACTCAACTGTTTAACTCAAGTGGAGTTGGACAATGAGCCTATTTTCAAAAAAAATAAATAAATAAATGAAAAAATAAAAAACTGGAGTGTTCCTTTAAAGACCATTTAAAATGAAATGTTTTTTTCCATATTCAGTCACAAGAGGGAGCTGAAGTCATCTGCATTATGAAAGTCATGTTGTTGTACAACATCATACTGAAAGCAAACCATTTACTGGTAAAATGTATATTGTATTTATGTTTATGTTCCAGCAGAATACACAGATTAGTTTGAATGGACTTCAATGGAAGAACCTGTCTGTGTTAAAACATCTAACCAGCAGAGGCTAACAGATCACATCAACCAGAAGAGAAGAGAAACCATCAGTATGATATATAAAAAGTGTGATTAGATTATGGAAATATTTAACTTTTATTATACGGACTGTTTATTAAAACAAAAACAAACAAACAAACAAACAAAAAAACTACAATTTCAAGGCCTTGTTTTTCCATATTTGGTCACTAGTTGGCACTCCAACTGAGTTAAAATGAGATTCAGCTGAATTAAAAATAGATTCTTGTCTGTATGTGATGTTTGACTAAATCATTTACACAATGACATTCAGAATCACAATAAATGCATCAAAAGTCACAGTAATACTACAGAAAGTCATTTGTCATTTTCATTCATCAGAATTAATTTACAAAAAAGTAAAAGAATGAAAAATCAAGTTTGATAAGTTTACATTTAGCATTCACCCATATTTATACAGAGAAGAGACATATCTGCATCTTTCATGACACTTTTGGTTCCTGAATGCTTACCCTGCAAACATGTCCCTGCGGGGCCTATGCTGACATGTTACAGGCACAGTGGGCTAGGGCCAGCCCACACCAAACCTAAACAGGCCCAGTGCAAGCTTGCCCAGACAGGGCCCACAGCTTTGGGCTCACCGTGGGCTCTCTGTGAGCAGCTCACACTAGCAGACTGCCCACATTAATCCTATGTTGGCCCAGGGTGGACCAGCCCATTTGGGCCCAGAGCAACATTTGTACCTTTGGGCCTAGGTAGGTTTTGTGTTCTGTAGCCACTCAACTGAACCAAAAGAGACCTTTTCAGAACCTGTTGTTTTATATTGGCCAGGGATCCTCTAATCTAGCTTGCAAGATTTACTTTTCTGCAGTTTAGCTCTAACTCTAATAAAACACATCTGAGCATGCAAATTCATGTCTTCAGGATCATTAGAAAAACCCAGGGCTGTCGCCAGCTACAGATAAACATCAGTGCAAGTGTAGGCCTACACATGGAATGTGTGCTAAACAGAATGTGTTTCCATATGTCTCCCATAACAGGAAACTAAAGCATCATCATTTGCATCAGGAGAGTCATATGTTGCTGTAAAACATCACCAAAAAGCATCCAAACAAAGAAACATCTAATGTAACAAAATAAAACATTTTCAATTCATATGTTGCTTGCAAATACTTTTATTTCACCAGAATACACAAATACATTTGAATGGCCTTCAGATGAGGACACACTTGGTATCTACCAGCAGGGGTGAACAGGCCACACTAACCAGAAGAGAAGAAAGGAAAACAATACACACCACCAGTCACTGAAAATACATACACAGTGAAAATCCTCAAAATGCAAGTATTAAGAATGTCCATGTATTTTTCAGGTTCATTATCAGGTTATGTATGTGTGTGTATATATATATATATATATATATATATATATATATATATATATATATATATATATATTGCAGTTAATATACAAGTATTTACAAAGTTTCCAGTTTGTTTAGGGCCTTGTTTTTTTTCATGTTCAGTCACTAGTTGGCACCTCAGCAGGACTTTTAGTAGAGATGTACTTTCACGAGTTCACGCTTACATATAATTAGCCGGAGTATAGTAATGCATATTTGCCGTGCTGTCCGGGGAAGGGCTCCGAGCTTGGGAATGGCCTGTACCCAGAGAACCCCCCCTAGGTGTAGTGAGAACTCATGTGAGGAGTGAGGAGATGGGGTAGTGGTGGGATGCTGATAAACCATCAGATGGATAGAGGCAAGTCAGCTGTATTTAAATTGTAGCGTTGATTAACTTGAGTGAGCTCCTCTTGTGATAATTAGGCTAGGTATCTGACACGCTCCTCCCGAACCTTGTTAATAAAACATCATGTCTGTACACCATTGAACTAATTTAAAAATAACTGAATCTGAAGTTTAACATAATACGAAAAAAAATCTATCTTTTCTGTAATCTTCACATATGTTGAATTTCATTGTTCAGTATTAAAAGCAAACTTTCCGATGCACTGGTCAGTTTTTGTTCTGTTTTTCACACTTATATCTCTCACACATGTTTGCATGCATAAAAGCAGAAGTAGCTGCAGCTTTTCTTGACACTTTTAGCTCCTGAGCGCTTCAGTTTCGTGAAGAACTGCTTATCAGCATTTATTTAGCAGAATCACATTAAAACCACAGCACATTTTTGGTTAAACTGTCTTTACACTTTCTGAAGTGTTTATTTTTGTGACCGTGTGACTGTGGTCAGCTTTTTTGTTCTTCTCTGCTTCTCATTTCATGCTCAGTGTTCCCCATACTATTATAAGTGTAACTCTCTGCAGATACTTATTTGTATCTAATTCATGTGTCATTTTATTTCATTTTTGTTGTTTATATTATTTTGTTTATTAATTGTTTTATATGTTTTTTTTGTTTGTTTGTTTGTTTTGTTTTATCGCAGTGAATGGCCTAGTGGTGTCTGTTATTTTCTGATAAACGTGTCTGCTTGATAAAAATGTGTATGTAAAAGCAGAATTCAAAGGTGTAAATGCAACCAGAAGAAAGATTATGTTAAGTACTACAGAATGAAATGGAGAGGATATCACTGGGAAGTATAATTTCATCTGATATCCAGTAGGATATTGTGTTGTGGGATGCAAAATATTTGACAATGCAATTCATTTTTCAAGACTAAAGATGTAAAATTAATTAAATTAGCAATGCGTAAACCAAGGCTAGAGCTGAATGAGAGTAATACATTTACATTTATTCATTAAGCATAGGCTTTTATCCAAAGAGACTTACAACTGAAGAATATTACAAAACCATGTGTGGTGTTTATTTGTTTGTATTTGATCAAAATAATGAGGCAGAAATGTAAATATCTACCTGTATGTGTTTATTTAAATGCAATACAAAAAGGACATAAAGCACAAAGCATTAAAATATTGGGAATTTAAAATATAGCTTGCATATCAACATTTTCATCAAGGTCTTCAGGAAACTCTGCAGTAAAGTCAACCTTGAGGGCCACAGTTGAGAACTACTGCTGTAAAATATATCAACGTGAAAGAGAGAGAGAGAGCTGAAAGAACATGTTCATCCAGTAGTGAAGCTCCATCAGGCTCATCTGTAGCACAGACATACAGCAGTGTCTACAGAAACATCTGAAAACAATTCAAACACACACACAAAAAAACACTGCTCAATAGCCTTGAGATAAGTTCTTATAATTTCTTAATATGGAAACAATGAAATCAAAGGTCTGTGAGTGAATCCTGTGACATGAAACATGCATCTACTTATATTCACACAAAAACATCCACACTAACATCATAATCTTTTTTTTTTTTTTTTTTGGTATTTGGGTTCTAGAAAAATGGTAACCCTTAAACAGAATCCCAGTTTGATCAGCGTCTCACAGCGACACCAGCATACACCACATCCTCCTCCACTTGAACTTTCTGTAATAAAACAAACACACGTTCACATCATAAATGTATTTATCTAAGTATTACTGGCCATTTATTAGAAAGACTAAAAACTACTTCTAATGTTTCAATCTTGTGCTGTTGTGTGCATGATACAAAAACACATGCACTCATACGCACACCTTAATCTGATGTGCTGCTGAGATAATAAAAGACACACAATATAAAATCATGAGCTTACCGATTTCTGTGCTTTTCTTTTGTAGAATGTGGGATCAGCATAAGTGATCTCTTCCTCATGAGTCTTAACTGTTTCATAATAATAGAAACAAAACACACACAATCAAATTATGTTTGAGCATTATTGTTGCGTTTTTATAATAAATAATAATTCATAAATTCTAATCAGCAGTTTTCTACATTATTTTCATGTTAAGAACAGGCATTTGCACAAATGTCTCAGCAGTAGGTAACACCTGCCTTCTTGGTCTGTTTTTCTGTGTTTCCTGCAGATGCAGTACATCACGACTGAAGCTACAGTCAGCAAAAATGCAATGGCAGCAGCAGCAGCAGAGATTGGCACTATATCTGCAATGAACAAAATGAGGCATTATTGCGGCTAAATCTGTCCTTTTGATCTAAAAAAAAAAAAAAAAAAAAAAACAACGCAAAAACAAGTTAAATTCTGTAAATTTACTATTTTTATTTAATGATTTACTAATCTAATTTACTAATACTTATTCTACAAAACATTTTTTTAAGGTAAATTCAATAATTTGCTTCTTGTGGTAACATTTCATTAATAATTGGCTTTATAAAAGTCAAAAATATAATTTCAAAGTGCAATTCTGAGTGTGTTACACACAGGTGAGTTGGCTATACAAACCACTTGTAGTAACACACTTATGTACATTAGACACTTTCTATAAACACTTGCTGCTACAAAGACTCAATAGGATTATATATGAAGAGTTCAGATGCAAAACCAGCTAAAAGCCATCTCAGTCAAAAATGAGATAATGGTACTGAGTGAATGCTCCTGACACATATTATACGTCCATCAAATACTTTTACTTCAAACTTGCTAAAATACCAGCCTCAGCCCAATCAGAAGTACTGGTATTTACATAGAAACCTATACATTTGAGCCTGATAAAAATGCATTTTTTAAAGAAAGACGTCAGATGGATTTAGCTGGTTTTGCATCTGAACTCTTCATATGTTTATTTGTGCATTGCACTATACGCTGCTTCCCTCAAAATCTCTCTTTTGCACAATTTCATGTACAAATGTCTTCTGTAAAACGTCATGTACAGTACTTGTATAAAGTTTTTGTTGTCTCAGTTTTGAATGTCTAGTCAACTATTTATTATAGTTATAGTATTTATAGTATATGTATAGTCAGATGGTTAACCGTTGTATAAGTCTGTAATTGCTTTTCTTATTTGTGTACTGTTGTATGTTTATATTATGCTTAACTAGTACCTTGGTCCTGTGAGGACTCAATTGCTTTTTACGGATACCATAGGAATGAATGAAAAGTGCCATATAAGCTGAATCACACTTGTTGCAAAAAAGTCAGTGACTTCTCTTATAAAATGGCTTTTTTTTTTTTTTCAGTGTGAACTCTAAAAATAGTTTAGTCCAAAACTATTGTTTAGTGTAAAACATGTTGAAGATGAACACAGCAGCATACATTTGGATGCTGATGATCCTGATGATGATGAATTTTGTGAAGAGATGTTGTTGCTGATGACTGGAACAGGCAGATGAGCTGACAAGACATAATAGAGAACACATATCTACTCAGCCCTGGTCATGTGCTGATTCTGGAGCCAGTGAGATTTCTGGCATAACGTTTGCATCTTAAGAGAAGGTAAATAAATAAATTGGTTTTATTCATTCTAAAACACAATATGCATTTATCAGTTTCTAAGTGAAGCAACCATACAGAAAACTAGTAAAAATTATTAAAAATAAGAAAAAATATCATAACATTTATGATGCCTCATTTCTGTCAAAAAAAAAAATAAAAAATGCTGAATTGCATTAAATTAAATTGGCCTTAAAAAGATGAGGAAAAAAGTGGTTTTCTATTTTTTTTGTAAGTCCTTATAGCTAAAAGTGACCGCAACTGAAGAAACACCTACACAACAAACAGGGTAAGTATTTCTCTACTCACCACAGACAGTGAGATTGAATGTGTTGAGCTTTTTTTTAGGATTTGTTCTGCTGCTGGTATAAAGTCCAGAGTCTGTGGTTCTGGTGTTTGTGATGGTCAGAAATCCAGTCTGATCCAGCTTCAGTCTGTTTCTGAATCTCCCATCAGCACTGTTATCATAAAACATACTTATATTCGTCTTTATGTTGATGTCAGCAATGAGAATTTCTCCAAACCTCCACTCGATCTCATCGTTCCTCTGTATATCAGTATCATTTAGAGTGACAGATTTTCCCTCCATCACTGATACTGACAGCACTGCATCAACACCCAACACACCTGATCAAAAAAACAAAAACACTTTCTCAGCAAAAGCCATTTATTAATATATAAATAAAATATACATTGTTGAAATAGTTGCTATATATAATACCATTTAAACACACACACATGTTGTGTTTCCATGTTTTATGGGGACATTCCATAGGCGTAATGGTTTTTATACTGTACACACTGCATTTTCTATCGCCCTACACCTAAACCTAGCCCTCACAGGAGACTGTGCACACTTTTACTTTCTGAAAAAAAAAAAACTCATTCTGGATGATTTATTAGCCTGTTACCTCATGGGGACCTCACAAATGTCCCCACAAGGTCAAAATGTACTGGTATTACTATTCTTGTGGGGACATTTGGTCCCCATAACATGATAAATACCAGGTACACACACACACACACACACACACACAGCTGACATTATTAACATGTACATATAAGAAGTTTACTATGGGGATTTTATAAATGTTATATATTCTACCAAGAAAATGTATATGTAAAAATGATTTATTGCTATTAAGATAACATGGTAATATCATACTTGTTATAGGACAAAATGCCAGCTTTCAGAACAGAAGCATGAATACAAAAAAAAGTGAGTATATTTAGTCATAAATCTTGAAAATATTACTAAATGAATGACGAAAACAATAAAGAACACAATAATGTATGTGGACACGTGATAATATACGCAGAACTGAAGCCTAATAGTAAGATAATAAAACTTACCAGACAGACTCCATGACCACAAACAGAAGAACATAAATGTGTCAAACATTTCCTTTAGGATTTCATGGAACAGCTTCAAATAACAGTCCTTAATTATAAATGATAGAAGAGCTGAAGAGGAGAATGCTGCTGGTCTGCAAGTGGTTTAGTGAAACTCTGCAGTCAGTATCAGCTCTTCTGTTAGCACCTCCTTTCACAGACTGAATATGACTTATTAAATTTAGACTATATCAATATTGACAAAATAATAAAGAAAGAGACAGGACTTAAATATTCCCAATTTATATTGCAAAAAAGTGTAAACCTCTAAGCCAGTGTTTCTGAAATTGTTGAAATTGATTGACGGCCAGCATCTACAGCAGCCAATCAGCATCCACAGATCTACACGCAGATGAACATCCCCAAGGCACTTTGTGTGGACTTTTTTTTTAAAATAAATTTAAAAGCTTAATAAATTGAATAAAATCTATTCTGTTCTTGTTTAGTGTGATTAAGTCCCATTTGGTTCAGCTGTGCTCCCTCATTATCCCATTGACTTAAGTTTCTGCTCTTTGCCGGGTCTACTCATTGTGTTTGTGTCTTCCAAAGCCTCTGTTGTGGATTATCCCCTGTGTTTTGTCAATAAACACTTTTTAACGTTTCTCAGCATCTCTTTACTACAAATTGTAATAGAAGACCCGATCAAATACAGATACCTCGGTGTTTACTCATGTTTTTGTTTCTCGTTTTTTCTCAGAAACTGTGTTTCTGTATGACTGTCTGACCTTCTTTGCAAAGAATAAATTAAAAAAGACATTTGACTGAGTTTGTCTCTTACTTTGGTGAGAGTCGGTTTTATTTCGCCACAACACTTACACATGTTAAAATACTACAAAATAATAACTTTAACTTGAAGCAACTCAAGGGCAAGTAAATGATGACAGATTTTTTGTTTTTGTCAACTATTCCTTTAAGAGTCTCAGTTTTAATAACTTAAATTAGAGCTGCATGATTCTGGATATATAGAGAATCCCAATTTTTTTTTTTTTAGTTTCAAACAGATATCAAGATTCTGAACATCAAATTAAAAATAAAGTGAAATTTACTAGAAGTTCTGTACTAGAAATACTATGACTGCAGTCTACTTAAAATGTTTAATCTTGAATGATTTTTTTTTGTTTGTTTAATTGTTTGAATGAATGATTAAATGACTCATGAATAGATGTTGTTTCATTACTGGATGAATCTGTGTTTTTTAATGAATCTCTTTGATTGATTCAATGACAAATACATGTGTTTAACAGTCACTTGTCGGCACCTACTGGTGTAATGTCACTGATATAATCTTTATCTGAATTGTCAACTTTGTTTCAAATGATTTGCTCTATTTTGATAGCTACTGTAGACATCAGTGATTATATCCAAACTAAACTTTTATCCCAGTTCTTCTTCGATCATTTAAATAATTCTAACAGAAAAAACGGTAAGTGCTGTTGAAAAAGTTATTCCTACACATGACAACTGCCCTCTCTTTCTGGATCAGTAGGTACACTGACATGAAGCACTGTATTGCAAAAAAGCTCCATGTAAACAACTCAATCGAAATAAAAATGCTCAAACCGATTACGATTTCAATTACTTTAGAAAGGTAGGACAAACCTTTTCTAATCCATTACAAAGGACATATAAACACCTAATCAAATTGATAACTGAAAAGTTGATAACTAGAAAAGTTTTGCGCATGTGTAATGAAGTAGAAATGACATATGATGCACAAAATGAGCTGATGTTGTTGTAATATATTAAAGAACATAATAAATGACTGCAATGTCAATCAAAAATTCTCTTTCTACTTATCAACTGTGAAGTGGTGTAAAGACAACTGTTTCAGACTCTGATTTGCAGACACCTTGTTTTAAGCATGAGAAAGGGTGTTTTTATTGCTTGGTTAGTATAAGCAGCACAACACAAAGCTTTGTGGCTCATCATCTCGTAATCAGGATTCGAAAAAGATAAAATGTTAAGTTTGCTTTTTAAAACAAATGGATGGTTACTCTAGTCAAAGCTTGTGTTTACACCAGCTCTCCATGCTACATCTGTTAAGATAGTTGCCTACGTCTCCTACAATTAAAATTAATGGCTAGAGCGGTGGCTGCGACATACGTAAACCTATCAACATCCATCGCCATGACTTATCGTGAGACGAAAAAAAATTACGTTTTAGTCTCATAACATTGGTTAATGAAACTGCTGTAATTTCGCAACATTGTTTTAATCGACAACATCGCAAAAGTTTTGTCCAAATCCGTGATGGAAATGCACCTAGTGTACTGTCTACACTGGATGCTGCGCGGTACGACACGACAAATCCCCACTGGCAAACTGATGCCTTGTTTTATTTATGACGTACTGACAAAGTTTAAAGGGGTCATCGGGTGCCCATTTTCCACAAGTTTATATGATTCTTTAGGGTCTTAATGAGAAGTCTATAACATACTTTGGTTAAAATTTCTCAGTGGTAGTGTAAAAAAAAAAAAAAACACCCATTTTACCATGTCAAAATCAGCCCTTTTTAGAGTGAGCCATTCTGTTGCATGTTCCTTTAAACGCTAATGAGCTCTGCCATTCCGCCCCTCTCTTCTGTGGGGTGATGATCAGTAATGTTTACTTTAGCCGCATTTAACCACAAAACTTGCTAACTCAGGGTGTCTACAGGTTTGACCAAGTTAAATTTAAGACATTTTAAGACTTTTTAATACCATTTTCAAACAAAATTTAAGACCAAATTGAAAGTCCCGCAAAAGTCAAGCACAAAACTATGAGGATATTTTAAATTATTATTTTATTTAACTGATCGTTCTTGGGAATATTCAACAGAAAACACTATTCCAGAAGAAGAAATTAATTTCTATTCCATGACAATGTCAAGGCACTCACACACTTTGAATCCAATGTAACAGTGTAACAATGTGAATGCACAAACTCTTGAAATGTAAGCTCATTTATGCTGCTTGAAGCACTTGACAATACTCTCACTCATACATACAACTTTCTCTCACAAACACACACACACACACAATACAATATTCTTACTCACTGCACAGTACTACACAATACACTTACTTTCTCACTCACACACAATACAATACTCACTCACTCTCAGACACCCATTATGCCATTTTTCTAAGTTCTGCTGTTTTATGCTCCAGCTCGCTCTCAACCCCTTTTAGTTCTGATACTTTTTCTTTGAAACGCTTTCTAAGAATGTTTGATTTTGTGATCAGCTGGGCCATGAGGGTCCCCGATTTCCCTTCTGCTTGCTCGGCGAGTTTGTCAGCTTCTTTTTCAAGGCTGGTAGCCACTTCATTAAGGATCACCCTCTTCTTTCTTAGTTCGTCGAGGTGGTCCTCAGCAGCCTTTCTTTTTTGTTTCTGTGCCTTGCTCTCCTGTTTTTTCTTTTCATTTTCAAGGTGCAGACGGTACTGAGACCTTGCGGAGGCAGCAGCTCCCAGGAGCTCTTTTGTCAGGGGAACTTTAAGAACCCCTCCACAGACAGAGACATAATCACATATGATTCTCTGAGCCACCACTGCATCCTCCTGCATGTTGTCGGTCTCTACCTCCTTATTTACAGAGAAGCCCCTTTCCACTGTTGCTTGGCCATGGGAGAGTAGCAGTAGTTTCCTACAGAAAGTCCAGAGCTCAGGATAGGATTTGCACAGGTGTCCATGCAGGAAAACATCAAGCCTTGTTTGCATTGGTTGGAAAGAAGAAAAGGATTCAGATTTTGCCTCCATTGTCAAAAATGTTTCAAACTGCTGGAGAATCACATCACCTGATAAAAAAAAAAAGGACAAACACATACATACAAAAACATGATTATGGCAATATTCAAGGTCAAGAAGAAAATACATAATTAGACAAAGCCAACACTATTGCAATGGGTGACTGAATAAACCTAATGTCTAGTCACATACAGTACAGATTTTAATTTAACTTTAGCCTGGTTAAGTTTAGTACCGGCAGAGACTCCTCCTGACAGCTGGCTGTCTTGCAGAAACTTTTGGACTAGGCGTTTCATTCTTTCTTTGGACACATCAGGGTCAGAAAACATGTTTCTCGGGTCCAAGGATGCCATTTGCCTCACGATTGAGTACTTCAGTGGGCTCTTAATCTGCAGTTTTTGGATTATTTTAGTCATGCAGTCCATGCAGTCCTGTCTAAATTCCAACTGCCTGCGCTCACTTATGCAGCTGTTGGGACTACTCTGGATTTCCTAACAGGGGGAGTAGGAACAAAGGCATTTCCTGATTAGACTACACTACCCAGGCCATCTCTTCATTACGGTCACAGATACACATTCTGCCTCCATGCCTCTCTGATGATTTCTTTGATTTTGAAGCTAAATTTAAGGACAAACAACCTTTATTTGTGAATTTATATTTAATAGTTTTTCATGTTATGTGTCACAGTAGGCCTAAATTTATGTTATACTGCGTGTATGATTATGTATTTGTTATAATGTCAGGTGACACATGCACTAAATGGGCTTAGTTTAGAAGCCATTAAGTCAAAGGTTTTGATCTTGTCAGGAATAATAGCCAATTGCTTTATCATTGTAAAAGGCCTTTCAGGTTGCATAACAAAACATATTTTTGTGTAATATCAAGAGTTTATGTGATGGATTAATCAAAGAAATCAACAAAAGTCTATTCCAAAAAAACTGGATAGTTGCCACCCGAAATATCACACTACACAAACTTTCTTTCATTTTAACACATACATTGATCCCTTAAAGTACACTCACACAGTATGGTCTTATTATTTACCTTAAGGACTTCTGCCCCCAAGCCAATGTCCACATTCTTTAGCTGGATCCTTGCTGCCATGTCACCTGTGTCCAGTTTGACTAGCTGTAGTGGAGTGATGTTATGGAGGACCTCTGATTTGATGAACCTCTTCAGCAAGCTCTGAGAAGATATACAATGCAATCAGAATCAGGTTTTATTGCCAAGCATGTGTGAGCATACAATTTGTCTCTGGTTCTTAACTACTCTCTAATGACAGTACAACATATACATCTAGACACATCTAGACCCACTGGAGGTGAATTCAAATAGAAACAATATACACTGTAATCTACGGCAGCTATTCATTACCTTGATGAGCACAATCAAATCTTGACTGATGAATGGCAGCACAGGCTCATCTGTTTGGTACTTTGTCAGAAACGGGGTGAAGGTCCTGGAAAGTGCCATAAAGAAATGGAACTTGGCCATGATAAGAGGGTCGTTCCTCGCCACAGCAAGACAGTCATAGGATGATGTTCTAGGATTTGGAAGGTTTTTCTGGGTAACTGCATCCACATACATTTCTATATGTGGCCATATTTCAATGGCTCTGTTCACCACTGGTAGATTTTCAATCCAGCGATGTCCACAGAATGGCAATGGAAAGACAGATGACTTTGTCAACGTGGTGAAGTCTTCTCTTCGGGCAGGGGTATTGTGGAACACTGTATGCAGTGCTTGAAGCACCTTATCTAGCTGCCAGACACTGAATCCACCTTTAAATGCATTGTGAAGTGTATGCAGCCCACAGCTACCCACTACTATCAGTTGTGAACCGCCAAATGCCTCTGCATGCTCCTGCTGGAGATGTTCAAAAAGCTTCCAGTTCACATTTGGGCCATCCATGGAGACTGAAATCATGTTTCTCAGGTCAAGGTCCTGCACACACTCCTGGGAAACAGAAAAAAGGCATTAGGGACATGACAGTCTAGGTCACAGACTAGACTGAAGAAGTATTTACACCACTATGTAACCTGTTTTGTACTGAAACATTTTATTTTTATTAAATTCTTTTTATTGGTTTTTCATACTGAAACATTTTGACAGAGCGCCGTGTAGCCTACAACCAGTATGGATCAACCAATTAACCAACTGATCCATATATAAGGCGCTCCGGGTTATAAGGAGCACTGTCGTTTTTTGAGAAAATTAAAGGCTTTTAAGTGGGCCTTATAGTGCGGAAAATACGGTATTTATAATAAGAAAATTTTTTTAAAAATCCACACAAAAAACAATTGAACCAACGGAACCTAAGGACTTAAATGACTTACAGGGCTAATTGCTTTTCTAAAATGCTTATATACCTTTAGTTGTTTCATTTAAGGAAGCTGCAACCGGAATTGTAGGCTTAATATTATTCATAACTAGCCTATTGGCCAATACATATTTTCTATCCGAATGGTTAACAGACAAAAAGCACTTACTTTGAAATGATGTAGTAGGTCCTGAGCAGTCGCATGTCCCAAAAATTGTGAACCATAGAATCTCGACTGAACATGGTTGTTTTTCCAGAACCGTACGTGTAGGTCGAGTTGCTTATTCTTCGTGGTATGGTTTAAACTCTCGTTAAACATGACGACAAATGGCCCGCTGGACTTGACTTCGGCTATAAGTTCTTTTTTAAAATACGGGGCCAGACCGAATGCTGCCACGTATCGGCTTTTATCTTTCCCACAAGTAAATGACTGAGCAAGCACGGAGTCAGGAAACATTGCCTTAAAGATGTCATCAATTCCGTCATTTGACCTGTACGATTGGTGGCTCGTCACAGTCCTCAGCACCCAGATTACGTCTGCCCTCAGTGTCGGAGTAGAGCCAAATATTGTTCGGATGTCTGTGGTTGTTCAGCAGGCTGTGGCCTCGCACCCTCTTCTCCGTTAGCAGTGGCGGTGCAAAAGTCATTGATTTGAGGCTGATGTTGGCGGGCTGTAGCAAAAGCTACGTGTTTCCCGCTCTGAGACTCCAGCGCTTTGATCCCCATTGTACCCAACTTAAAACGTTTACAGCAAACCGCACAGTAAGCCTCGCTGTCATCTTTGGGCACAGCTTTCAGCCACCACGAGAAACTGGAATTTTCGAGCCATTTGTCCCTAAATTTACATTTACCCATATTTCCTTGCCTTGTCTCGAGACTACGCTGACTAAATCCAGATAATCCAGAGAAATCCAGCGCTGGGGTCAGTGTTGCCAGATCTGACTGACAGGTTCCAGCCCAAACACGACGTAAAACCCGCCCAAATCATCAAAAGCCCAATTGGGCGGAAACCCGCTAAATCTGGCAGCACTGACCGTTGCCAATCAAGCGCATGTCTAGCAACAGAACAGATTTAGAACCTGAGATTCTCCTCAAAACGATAAACTTTTCCTTTTCAAAGTGTAAAAAAAACATTTTAATGATGGAGAAATTCCCTCTAAAATTAAGATTAAAAAATTAAGACCCTTGGATTTAGATTTAAGACAAATTAAGACATTTAAAGGCCTTATTTTAGGACAACGGAATTTAAGACTTTTTAAGACTTTTTAAGGATCCGCGGCCACCCTGTAACTAGCACATTATTAAAAAAAGACGAATTGCGAAGATGCATAAAAAAACACCCATATACTCACTTCTGCTGTAGGTGAAACTAGATTACAAATGATTTGCGTGAACATAGATGCATTTATGTAGGCTGCCGGGTGCATTTCCTTCAAAAACAAAAGTAACATTAATTCTCTGCATCTTCAGCAGCTCAGATGTCGGGAGTAAATGATGAGTGCTACTATGTGCATTACTGCATCCAACAACAGAACACCTCTATCACTCAATCGGAGATAGTCTTGTCTTCCCCTGCACCGGAGTCGAAACAATAATGGTGGTCGGACTGTTCTCAGCGCTCACTCGGCTCAGTTATGGTGGGTTTAAGATATGTCAATCAACTATCGTGGAAGCGGCCTTGGTTGGTGCGACGTCACACCGACAAGACGCTGACAATGACCTTATTTGAAAAAAGGCATATTACTTTGATTACATTGGATTTTTTCCCATATTAAGATTAAAAAAAAATACCACTGGGTGAATTTATATCATTATAGGGTGGTTGTGTACACACACTGTTAACACACATTTATGTTCAAACTTGTAAAAATGAGTTTTGCATCCGATGACCCCTTTAAATGATTTTCAGTGGTCGCTTGGTCACATCTAGTGTAGACAGACTTTAACTGTCACACCATGACAACTGTCACCTCTGTTTTAGACACGGTGTTAGTCATTTACAAATAAGATTAAGTGGGGTTTGGATCGAGATTATGATCTTTAAATGATTAATCATGCAGCTCTAATTTCTGATAATATATGTGTCTCCATCTATTTGTGATAATACTTGAAGAGAAACATTACACTTTTAATTCAGAATCATAACTATACATTGTATTAAAGGTATAGTTCACTCAAAAATGAAAATTCTGTCATCATTTATTCACCCTTATGTTTTTCCAAACGTTGGTAACTAGACAGTTGACACGCCCCAATGATTTCCATAATATTTTTTTTTTCCTACTATGGAAGTTAATGGCTACTATGAACTGTTTGGTTATCAACATTCTTCAAAAAATCTTTTTGTCTTCAACAGAAGAAAGAAATTCATACAGGTTTGGAAAAACATAAGGTTGATGAAGGGTAAATGATGCCAGAACTTTCATTTTGGGGTGAACATTCCCTTTAAGAAAATTATGTAGAATCAAATTAAGCAAAATCACTACATTTAGTAAAATCAAAACATCTCACAAAAAGTCAGTGAATCCATACCAGTAGTGAGAGTGCAATGTAGCAGATAAAGGACAATCCTCCTCCAAATTGGCAGTGATCAGCTGGATCCTTAAAAAGAATAATTTCTTTTTTTACCATTCCTTTAAACATTCTTAAGCAAAACATATTTAAATTGTACTGAAATTTGCCATTATAAGCCATTTAGGCAACATAAACAAACTGTCAGCTTTGAAACTGTTAGTTATGATCGAAACATGAACCTAATGCATAACAATCCCATCAGAAAAATGTGAATCCCCAGAAGAAAGACAAAGAGATTCACAAAAAAAATGGACTTTTCCCATAAATATCATAGCAAGGTAAATACAACTGTATCTTAAAAAAGCCAATTTGTACACCACAATTAAATCTACCATAGCATAATTTTACCTGCAGTTGCATTTATCCTGATATGACACATCTGAAGGCTGTGATGTTCTCCAGTGAATGAAATAAAGGACTGAAGATGGTGACAAGTCTATTTCCCTTTCTTTGTGCCACCTCAGAAAAAGAAAGACAACAGGGGAAAAAAGTTACTCAGATTTTCTATCACCAGTGAAGGAAATGTCTTACAAATGTACTTATAATGATTATAATCACAGTTCAGGTCTGGAAACAGTGGTTAAAACTGACTAACATTTTACTGTAGTCTCTGTATTGGGTGCCTGTTTTCCCTGTAAAACGTGTGCTTGATCTAAAAATGTGAACCAATATCTTATCATTAGAAGTTATCAGTATTTGAAGAGGTGAAGTAAAAAACATACTCAGAAACGGTCATCTACACAAACATAACACTCTCATACAACACTCTCAACTCTCCTATATATTCCAGTGTTTTCGAGTGTAAATTACAATTTAATCACTCACTTCACTAATTCCAGTGCTCCTTTACTTCTCATGAGTTGGAGTTTTAAACTAAACATTAATACACACAAACACACAGCAACTTCAAACACTAATTTACATTGAAATACGTGCTAATATCGCCAGCGCGCTAATATGCTAATCGCGATTAGCCTCTCCCTTTAATTTCCTCTCACTCACATTAATTAATTGTGGGCACAAATCATAACTTCATGATGGTTTGACTGAAAGATGTTTTGTTAGCTGACATCGCCATATGTTTTCGGGATCTCCCACATCCAGTCTGGCCCTTCCTCTGCGTTCACATTCCAGCTTCTGTTCTCCGTTGACATCTCACAGCTCAAATTAGTTTACAATAAGAATTTAACAGGCACATAATCAGGAACTGAGCGACTAATCTTGCAGATCAATAGCACGCATATCACCAAACTGATCAATATATTTTCAAACTGCACTAGCAAAAAGGCGCGCGAGGCTGTCATTGCATCAGATTAACCAATCTTGATGAAAGCAACCAGGTGAAACAACTAATAGAAATTGTTTCAGAGTGGTAATGGAAAATAAACTTTTTTTTTTTTTTTTTTTTTTTTAAACGTGTGTGTATTTAGTTTTATTTTTTATTTTTTGGCTGTATTATTTGATTAATTGGTCAAACAGTGTTTTCATGACAGTGTATGAATAAAAATGTAATAGTGATATGTAGAAGTCCACACAGAATCTCACTGACAGAATCTCACAGAATCTCATAAAACTGTATCTATTATAATTATTGTTACTAATGCTAATAATTAAAATTGTACATATACATTTGGATTTTGAAGAGGCGTTTTGATCAAAATATGGTAAAATGCTAAGAAATAAAATATTAATAATCATGATCATTCAAAAGGCAGATATTTCTTGTTAAAGACATGACATTTATTTAACATACAGATCTGTTATTTATTTATTTATTAATTTTTTTTTAAAGATTTTTTTTTTTTTTTTTTTGAATGATTTAGCATTATACATTATCAATTTGTGTAAATGTTGAAACAGCAGCTGACATTATTTCAATCATATTTCAACTTTGAAGGTCGGTCATGTGCCGACTAGACTGAAAAGAAAAGTCTGTACTGTTGGTCCAAAAAGAAAACTGAACACAAAACACAATATGCTAACTGAATGAAACAGCACTTTATCCTGAACCCCTGTATCATATGCTGCAAATACGATTTCTGGATATACATTGGATTTTTCCCATCAGAAACATAAATGTCCATTCTGTCTTTCTTCACTTGGACTATTTCATTATCTGTTACCAACCAACTGATTATAAAACTCTGGAGTACTTCACTGGAATAAGGCAGCAGCTGTTGCTATGGGTTTTAGTTCTTCTACCAATCTCAAAGCCACTATAATCCCGTTATTTTGATAGATAATTAGCCTTCTGTAACCCATTCTTCATATTGCACAGTGATCGTTTTCAGGATATTTTGAACCATTTGCATAGAAATAATTATATGGAGATAAGCATGTGCTTTGCAGGCGAATGCTGATGGCACATTGGGTTTAACTTGATTTGTATATTCCAGGGCTCTTCAACTCCTGATTCATGAACTAGTCCTGAAAACTAAATGTACTGCTGAGTTTAGTTCTATCTCTAACCAAACACACCAAACAAGCTAATCACAGTGTGAAGCTGTAGACTTGTAGCAAGGTCTACTGTGGGTGTTAATGTCCAAAAACAGAGAAAACAAAAAAAAAAAAAAAATGATGGCTTAACCCGCAATTTTTTCTTCAATGTAAACTGGCGTTTTATTTACACGTGCACCAATAATCCAGCAGTCCAGCAATGTAGATATTTACAAGTGCTCAGTCCAAACCAATGTATATACACAACAAAAAAGTACCAAAATAACCCAAAAAATAAAGCAAATAAAAGAAATATAAATATATACAGACTTTCCACTTGTACCTACTAATATACAGAGGGGTTTTGTTTTTAGCTCACGGCACCACAGTAGCACGTTTGCTGGACTTGGTTAACAAGTATCATGTGGAGTCTAGCGCCAGATTTTAAAGGCTAGACTCCGCCCCTTTTTGGGCACGACCATTAACAGGTAACCCAGCAAACACAAAACGTTTTTACAACTTTTCACAACGTTGTATTTTGGTTGCAATTAGGTAATGTTGTAGTACATGTTTTTTTTAAATAAAAAAACATGCAACCAAAATAAAACGTTTTAGAAACGTTGTAAAAATACCAACCTGGAACGTTTTCTTTAAGTAGTCAAAAAACGTAAATATCACGTTCGTCTACTACGAAAATGAAACCAGACCAAACTACAACTTTCGGGGGACGTTTTATTTAGGTGTTAAAATAACGTAATATGCACGTTGGAATAAAACGTTTTAAAAACGTCATGAAAGTACCCAAAATACAACCTCACAAAAACTACGTTCTTAAAAGTACTTGAAAAAGGTATTTAAAATGATTTAAAAGTAATAGGTGAATCCTTACTTTCAGTTGTATTTGCTCGTTTAATAATATCACGTTCGTCTACTACGAAAATGAAACCAGACCAAACTACAACTTTCAGGGGACGTTTTATTCAGGTGTTAAAATAACGTAATATGCACGTTGGAATAAGACGTTTTAAAAACGTCATAAAAGTACCCAAAATACAACCTTGCAAAACTGTTCTGTTTGTGTAAAAATATCAGTAAAATAAGTGATATTTTAACATTAACTCGATTCAGTGACTGAGTAACAGATAGCCTCAGCGATATCAAAAGGACTTAAAAGTAATATGTGAATCCTTACTTTCAGTTGTCTTTGCTCATTTAATAATACCGCATATTCATATATCACGAGCTAACAGCTCCCCATATGGTTTGACCAAGAGGGCCCCATATGTGTTTCCCCATTCAGAACCCATATAGAGGTAGCCTTTGTGGGTACTATCTTGGGCCCATGTAGGCAGCCTATATGGGACTGATTGTGTTTGCCCATGTTTTACCCATATGGTTTGACCAAGAGGGCCCCATATGTGTTTCCCCATTTAGAACCCATATAGAGGTAGCTTATGTGGGTACTATCTTGGGCCAGTGTAGGTAGCCTATATGGGACTGATTGTATCTGCCCATATTTTACCCATATGGTTTGACCAAGAGGGCCAAACCATATATGTTTTGTGAATTGCCAACCTTTCTTCACCCGGCAGATATTGTTGCTTTTATCCTGATACTTTTCTCAGGGTTTTAGAAAAATACAAATAGATTGTACAAGTTATAGTGAATACATTATATGAGAAATTATGTTTTAGGTTTTAACTGCAAATGAACTCTCCAGCGCTTTGTTTGTATCCATTTCTGAGTGCTTTTTGAAGTGTGTTTCGGGTCAATGTCCTGCTGGAAGACCCATGACCTCTGGTGTAGACGCAGCTTTCTGACACTGGCCACTACGTTGCACCCCAAAATTCATTGGTAATCATCACTACATTGCACCCCAAAATTCATTGGTAATCATCAAATTTCATGATACTGTTCACAAAGTCAAGGCATCCAGTGTCACAAGCAGCAAAGAAACCCCAAAACATCTTTGAACCTCCACCATGTTTGACTGTAGGGACTGTGTTCTTTTCTTTGAAGGCCTCATTTCTTTTTCTGTAAACAGTGCCATGATGTCCTTTACCAAAAAGCTCTACTTATGGCCCATCTGTCCACAGTACGTTCTTCCAGAAGGATTGTGGTTTTGTCATATAAGTTTTGGCAAACTCCAGTATTGCTCTTTTATGCCTTTGTGTCAGCAGTGGTGCACTGTAAAAAAAAACTGTTATTTTATGGAAATTTACTGTTTTATTTTACAGTTTTTTCACGTATTTTTGAAATACAGTTAAAAACTGTAAAATTACAGAAATAGACTGTAAATTTACACATCCAGTGTAAAATCACATGAAAAACATGTACAACTGTTTTTTTACAGAATTTTACTGTTTTATTTTACAGTTTTTTCACGTATTTTTGAAATACAGTTGAAAATTGTAAAATGACAGAATTAGACTGTAAATTTAAAAAACATGTCAACATTGCCAAAAAAATAATTTCCACATAAACAAGAATACAAGAATAACATAGAATATAATAAAACTATAAAAAAAAAAATATATTTTGAAAAATAGGACATTGCAGTGCAAGTTTTTAACACAAACAAATAAAATTAATACTCCCTGTTCAACTGCAATTTTTTATTTACAAGTCGGCACATTTACATTACATTATTTATAAGTCAGCACAGATTTTTCTTCTGCCAGCTTATTCTTAGCAGTTTCAGTAACTCGTGAAGTAAGCTGACTTAAATAAAAAAATATTTTTTATATAATTATTAATGATATAATATGTTTTGTATGTAAGTAATTGCGTGTTTCCGTAAAAGAAAATCAGTTTTTGAACCGGTTCGTAAAATGTTCGATGCGAAAGAATCAATTCGAGCAAAAGAATCACTTTCATTACTACTGTCACTGACTGACCACATCTTCTCACACACGCATACTCATATACTCACACACACGCATCCTCACATACTCACACTCTCTCAAACACACACACACACACACACACACCCTCACATACTCACACTCTCACACACGCATCCTCACACACATTCACATAACACACTCTCTTACAATATGTCTGTCTCACACATAACATCCTCTCACATGTCTTTATAGCAAACATCCTCCACAAGCATGCCCTATGCAAATTCTAAATTACTCTGCTTTTATTATTTCTATATTTGGAGCATATGTTATAGTCTATGTTTTATTACTAATGATTTTTTTTATTGAACAGATGCCTTTTTAAGATGAACCCTGAGAAGGGATCAAAAGTGGAGAAGACCACATCAAGAAAGCTAACAGCAGTCAGTCCGAAAGTTCTTTCATTGATTAGCAAGATCGCAGACTATGAATGGATGGAATAAAAACTTTGAGAGTCAGATCATCCTTCATTGCCTAGCAGGCTTAATATAGTTGGCGATCATTTGCTTTCGTGGTTTCGTAATTTCTTTTTTTGTCCATGCCTTATGTGTTGTCAAGATGAATTCATCTGTTCCCAGGACGTTCGGATTTGTTTATCAAATTGTTACATTTTTACAGATTTGAAAAATTCCTTTTATTGTATATTGCTGCAGCTTTGATTTTTTTTAAAATAATTTTATACTGTTGCAGTTATAAATTGTGTTGTTGCAGAAATTTTAACTTTTGGAGTAATTTGTATATTTGAATATTGTTGCAGTTATTATATTGTTGTAGTTTTAAACAAAGAATATAAGTAAATTGCAGTTATGCTATATTGATATTCTTGCATTTGAGATGTTATACTCTTGCAGATGAATAAATTATTAAAACACTGTTTTATGGCTGATTATTTGAATTAAAGCAGTGTTCAAAATAGATAATTTCATGTTTTTTTATGTAACTTTCCTCAATATTTAAGTAAAGTTCCATATTGAATATTAAAAGCTCAAGAAAATACAGAAAATCTTGTGTAAAATTACGGAAAAAAACTGTTTTTTGAATTACGGAAAAATACTGTTATTTAATGTGCCTGTTATTTTACGGTTTTTTTCCGGCACCCCAGCTGCCGGAATTTTACCGTTTTTTTACGGGATTTTTTTTTACAGTGTGTCCTCCTGGGTCTTTTACCATAGTGTCCCTTTTTGAGGGATAGTGCCTTGTGTCTCCAGATCAGCTTGAATTTTTTTGGAAGTTAACTGGGGTTCTTTATCCACCATTCGAACAATCCTTCGTTGTAATTTTTCATTAATTTTGCATGAAAGGCAAATATTTCTTACAATTTTGACAAGGTGCCATTAATTTTGTCCAGTCCATTTTTGAGTTCTGTGTGAAATTTTATTAAGTTTGACTTTTCTTCTCTGTTTTTTGTGCTGTTGCAGTGCAAACAAAAACAATAAACATGTGAATACCAAAACATTTGCAATTGGAACAATTTTCTGAGAGAAATGTTGAATTTTCTGACAGAACTGCACGGCTGGCAATATTTTTGGCCATGATATATATGCATATATTGTCAAGACCGAGACAGCAGATATCGCATTATGTTTGTTTTCTTTAGTTTATAAAAGCACAAAATTTTACTGATATTGTGAGAGCACACAAATAAATGAATGATATTCTCTTGAATGATAAACAAAAGTCTTTAATAAAACATCCACAGGGAAATACAGGGCAAGGCAGAACACACACATAGCACAATGTAGGAGAACAGGAAGACATTTAACACCGGACACGAAAAAATTGGGAAGACTACACTTCAAATACTAGACTTAACGAGAAAGACCTGAAATCAGTGAAAGGGAGAAACTGGGTCACATGGGGAATAAAAAAAAAAAAGTAAAATGTGTTCAAGTTCTAATGTTTGATCTATTGCTGAGCTGTCATGAATGGGTGTCCCTTAAATGTTTTTTTTTTTCTTAGGTCAAAAATCTTTTTGAGCCTCTCATACAATTTTGGGTCAGCATAAATTTTATTTACTGTAACAAATGGATTTGAAAAACAAAATCTTATCCCTATTGTTAAGAATAAGTTAAACTTCTACTCAAAGAAAGAAAATACTGGTAACAAGTGATCCTATTAAAAACATCCCTGGAGTCCCTGTTCTCACTTCCAAGGCTTTACAACAACAAACACTTTTAAAGTGCAAGAAAAGTAAATTTATGAAACAAGAATAAAATAAAAACTTCCCTCCCTGCTAGCTTAAACAGGAGAAAATGAATAAAACAAAAAGGCACCCTACTCCCTACCATGCTCCAATTCAACAATGGTCAGGAAGAAATAGAAGCCAAACTTAACAAGAATGAATCACAATTTGACTAATTCACTTAACAATTACAACAAATGTCATGTGTATGGGTTTATTGACAGTCATGGGCGACATTAGGGGGGGGCAAGGGGGGGCGATTGCCCCCCCAGATGGTTAGTCATCCCCGTTGTCAGCCACACTGCAGTTGGAGCGGTTTGCCATGCCCAGGCCCGGTTGTACGGAGGTACTAGACGGTGCTAAATACTCTCAAACGAAAGCAAAAGCAACTGAATATCTGGCAAAATAGCCAGACTCATTGTGTAGTTCAGAGGGCTTCATTGATTATAACAGAACTTGTGAGATCGCGATGAACTGAGATGAGTGACGCTTTTATACGTGATAAAGTGAGCGAGCTTTGCGCACTTTCTAGGCTATAATCTGTTCAGAATTTGTATGAAACGTTCGTTTTATACGGTGCAATGTTTCGGGATGATATCTGCATATTTATGCTAGATTCTTTCTTCGCCCGGCTCTTGTCCGACATTCTTGGCCCGAGTCCGTTTTTTGTTTTTTAAAGTAACGACAAAGCGGCCAGCGTAAGACTGATCATTGTCTGAAAAATTTTGCCTTCTCAAATCATCACGACTTGCCTAAAATAAAATATCTATAAATATAAAACAGTTCAAGTATAAATCAATGTTAGTTTAAACGTTAAACCTAGATAAATGTGTGCTATTAGGCGCATATCCAATCATTTGTGTGGAGATTGGAAGCTAAAGCCGCTTTGCAGAACATGGAGGCGCCAGCGCGATCACATTTTTCTTCAGTGGAAACCATTTTAAATATTCCGTCATTTTTGCTGATAAAAGTAAAAATAATACATCATTCGGAACTGTAAAGGGTTTACTTTTATTTGTCCAGCAATGGTAAAATCTTTGCGTGGCAGGGGCAGCTGCCACAAAAACCTGCCACTCGACCTGCCACTGCCACTCCACCCGCCACCGCTATACGCGCCTGCCACTCCACCCGCCACCACCAGATATGCATCAATCGGAGTGTATACAGTGGAGATGTTGAGGCAGGCGCGACGCTTCTATGCTGCGCGCGCCATTGTGGATTTAAAGGGAGGAATAAAACATAAGTTAAGGTAGCAAATATGTAAATAAATGTAAACTTGCACTGTTTGTTTATATGCATCAATCGGAGTGTATACAGTCAGAGATGTTGAGGCAGGCGCGATGCTTCGGTGCTGCGTGCGCCTTATGGATTTAAAAACCTAAAGTAACATAACAAATAGGTAAGTATAGAATTGCACGGTCTGTTTACTTAAGTGCATCAACTGAAGTGTAAACAGTAGGAGGGAGCTGCCACAAAACCTGCCATAACGTACCTTGTTTTATTCCTTGCTGCCTTAACTTATGCTTTATTCGTCCCTTTAAATCAATAATGGCGCACGCAGCACCGAAGCGTCGCGCCTGCCTCAACAGCTCTCACTGTTTACACTCCGATTGACGCATATAAATAAACAGAAAGTGCAATTCTATTCTTATTTGCATATTTGCTGCTTTAACTTATGCTTTATTCCTCCGTTTAAATCCCTAATGACGCGCACAGCACCGAAGCGCCGCGCCTGCCACAACTAAGCGTCGCGCCTGCCTCAACATCTCTCACCGTTTACACTCCGATTGATGTCTATAAACCAACAGAAAGTGCAATTCTACATTTATTTACATATTTGCCACCTTAACTTATGCTTTATTTCTCCCTTTAAATCCAAAATGGCTCGCGCAGCACCGAAGCGTCGCGCCTGCCTCAACATCTCTCACTGTTTACACTCCGATTGATGCATATAAACAAACATACAGTGCAATTCTACATTTATTTATGTATTTGCCACCCTAAATTATGATTTATTTCTCCCTTTAAATCCATAACGGCGCGCGCAGCACCGAAGCGTCGCGCCCGCCTCAACATCTCTCACTGTTTACACTCCGATTGATATATATAAACCAACAGAAAGTGCAATTCTACATTTATTTACATATTTGCCATCTTAACTAATGCTTTATTTCTCCCTTTAAATCCATAATGGCGCATGCAGCATCGAAGAGTCGCGCCCGCCTCAACATCTCTGACTGTTTACACTCTGATTGATGCATATAAACAAACACACAGTGCAATTCTACATTTATTTACATATTTATTACCTTACTTTTTTATTCTTTTTTTATTTTTCTCTATTCTTCTGTTGAAATCCATGCACGTAGGCAGCACTGTACACTGTTCACACTCCGGTTGATGCAGGTAAGCACACAGACCTTGCAATTCTACACTTATTTGCCACATTATCTCATGTTTAATCCATAATAGAACACACAGCGCCTACGCGTCGCGCCACGTGTTTGCTATAGCGGTGACGGGTCGCGAGGCAAGCCCATTCAGTGGTGGGAGGTCGAGTGGCAGGCGCAAATATTGCTGACGGGTCCAGTGGCAGGCGTACATGGCGGTGGCAGGTGGAGTGGCAGGCGCACATAGCAGTGGCAGGTCTTTGTGGCAGCTGCCCCTGCCACGCAAAGATTTTACTCTCTCTCTATTTGTGTGCACTCACAATATCAACAAAACGTTGCAAATGGTGCTTCTAACATAAAGAAAACAAACATGATGCGCTGTCTGTGGTCTCAACAGCAGCGCTTCACAAAAATGAACCGAAACTCAGCGAATACATAACTCACAGACATGATACATATATCTATAGAAAGCTTTAAATTATAACTTAAAGCAAATCGAAAACAAAAACTATTTCATTATGTAATCTGTAAGGATCCATTTATCTCTAAAAGCGCATCCAAAGAGAAGATGGCGAGTCAGGATCGGCAACTTCATCCTTGCGACACTGACTCAGAAAACACTAGTTTATTAATGAATAATTAAAAAATCCCCTTACTATTTACCCCGACACATTCATAGTAATAACTTTTGCCGGTGCTTTGCGGCAAGCTTTAGCCTATTGCGTGCGCTTAAACGCGGAACTGTTCCAGCTGACTCTTCCGAGCCGATCTCGAAAGTGAAAGCAAAAATGAAGTCTCGTGTTGTTTCCACCAGCGCAGATTTTTTTTCATCGCCTTATTTGGCGGATGTCTAAAATATAAACATAAAATGAAGCCTAAAACAGGCCCGAAGCCCGTCCCGCGTCTAAACTATGATGTAAAAATTGGCCCGAAGCCCGGCCCTAGGGACGTAAAAAAGTCGGGGCCCGTCGGGCTCGGGCTGCAATTCAGGGCTCTACCGGGACATATCAACCAGTAGCCTAATTTCATTGCCAGTAACGGACGATAAAGTTAAGAAATGAATAGTATGCGATTTATGACAAAACAGTCCCACAACTGATCGTTCATTTTTTCTTAACGTGTTTCACCTTTAGTAACAACGAATTAAAACGGATACGTCACGTGACACGGGAGAAAGACACGGAAAATCAGAAAAGCAGCGTGCACATTTGGTTAAAAATGAAAGGCTGTCAACTGACACTTAAAAAGGGAAGCTTTGCCAGATTCAAGAGTCAAAAGCTCGTCCACAGTTAGTAAACGTTGGCAACCTCTTCACGTTATTCTTGACTGCGCTGTATTGACTGCTTTGGTGCGTTGCAATACGGTAGGGGATTGATTTGATGCTTATCCGAAAAAAAATTTTCTTGCCCCCCCTGACTCAAGAGTCAAATGTCGCCCATGTTGACAGTCATCACTGTTACGCCTCTTTTGTTTTATTTCTGTGTTTTCTTCTGTTTTTGGGAAGTGTTGTGTGTGTTTCTGTGCAGGACGAAGTCTGATTGGTTCTTGTAGTCTAACTGGTGCCACACCCTGCCTGATCAGCTGACTCCCTGCCGCCTATAAAAGACTCAATCATCACATCCTGCTTCAACTTTGTGCTTGTTTGCGCCATCATTGCTGTGCTAGTTAGTTACATGTGTTAGTAAGACTAAGAATCTGTGTGTGTTCATTTGAGTGCTTTACTGTGCAAAATTGATTGTTGATTGTTGTTTGTTAGTTTGCTTAGCCCCAACCATTCGTAATTCTGACTACTGCCCATTTTGACTTTGATTCTGGATTGCCCCTATTTGGACTTGTTTGCTTACTTGTAAATAATTGCCCAACAAACACAAAACGTTTTTACAACTTTTCACAACGTTGTATTTTGGTTGCAATTAGGTAATGTTGTAGTACAACGTTTTAAAAACGTTTTACAAACTTTTTTTTTAAATAAAAAAATATGTAACCAAAATAAAACGTTTTAGCAACGTTGTAAAAATACCAACCTGGAACGTTTTCTTTAAGTAGTCAAAAAAACATAAATATCACGTTCGTCTACTACGAAAATGAAACCAGACCAAACTACAACTTTCGGGGGACGTTTTATTCAGGTGTTAAAATAACGTAATATGCACGTTGGAATAAGACGTTTTAAAAACGTCATGAAAGTACCCAAATATAACCTTGCAAAACTGTTCTGTTTGTGTAAAAATATCAATAAAATAAGTGATATTTTAACATTAACGCAGTTCAGTGACTAAGTAGCAGATAAAAGTAATATGTGAATCCTTACTTTCAGTTTCTTTGCTCATTTAATAATACCGTATATTCATATATCATGAGCTAACAGCTCAGTGTGTAAACCAGTCTGTGGTATAAACAAATGAAAGGTGGGACTCCAGGGAAGCGTGATAGATCCAAGCGTGAGCTTTATTACACAGATCGTAGTCAAGACAGGCAGGGTCGATATCCAAACGAACAGTAATATCCAGGGCAAAAACAATAGCAAAATCCAGAAAACAGGCAGAAGGTCAAAATACCAAGAGAGCAGTCCAAAAAGTAACAAATAAACAAGGCAATGGAACAAGGCAAAAACTATGGCATGGAACAAGGCAAAACTATGGCAAAAAACAAGGCAAAACAATGACATGAAACAAAACCGTGGCAAAAACAAGGCAATGAAAAAGGAGAAAACGCTTAGTAGAGTCCGCACAGCAAAACAATACTTTGCGGGGCCTGTTTGGTTTAGGCCTCCTTAAATGGCCACCAAACAGGAAGTTACCCATGAAGCAGCAGAGGGAGCAGCAACAGGCAGTCAATGGGTGAGGGCTCCCTCTGCTGGCGTGGCGTTACAGAATCCCCCCCCCCCCCCAGGAGCAACTCCTGGCGCTCAAGCAACAACAGTCCAGGAGGGTGGGGGAACAGAGGCAAAACAGGGGGTGGGATGGGGGGTCAGGTCCGTGCAGAGGGGGCCTGGATCGTGGAGCAGGGACGGACAGTGAAGCACTGGAGGACCTGGACCGTGGAACTGTGGCAGACAGTGGAACCCTGGAGGACCTGGACCGTGGAGCAATGGCAGACAGTGGAACCCTGGAGGACCTGGACCGTGGAGCAATGGCAGACAGTGGAACACTGGAGGGCCTGGGCCGAGGAGCAGTAGCAGACAGTGGAACCTTGGAGGACCTGGGCCATGGAGCAATGGCAGACAGTGGAACACTGGAACAGAAGTCCACCATGTTTGATTTGGAGGAGCCTGGAGCCATGGTGGAGCAGGGAGAGCCGGCAGCCATGGCGGGGCAGGCAGAGCAGGCAGCCATGGCGGGGCAGGCAGAGCAGGAAGCCATGGTGAGGCAGGCAGAGCAGGCATAGCAGGGAGCCATGGCGAGGCAGGCAGAGCAGACAGGAGCAAAGATATCCACAGTGGAACTAGTGACATCCATAGCAGAGCGGAGAGTTCATAGACGGTCTCCTTGGCCTCTTTGGCTTTCTTGGCTGTGACATGACCGTTAGTGAGTTCATGATAGGCTTCCTTGGCTGTGACATGATGGGAAGAGAGTTCATGACAGGACGCCACCCCCATAGGAGGTTCTGCAGTCGGAGCCGCCACCTCCGGGGGCATTGGCGCAGACTCATGGTCAGACATGGCAGTGAGTTCATGGGTGGACGCCACCTCCTTGGGAGGATCTACAGAGCATGCTGACACCTCGGGAGGTATTGGTGCAAACTCTTGGACATGAGAGGCCTCTGGAGCAGACTCGTGGACAGACGAGGCCTCTGGAGCAGACTCGTGGACAGACGAGGCTTCTGGAGCGCAATGTATAGCCCACACGCTCAAAATGGCTACAGCCATCACGGGCAGCGCAGTAGATAGTGGGATGCCTGCCGGTCTTGAGGGTGTGGACGCTGTGGACATGTGGCTTGGGAGCGTGGGCTCTGCGTGGCTTGGGAGGTCAGCTGATACGTGACGAGGTTCTAGGGGGTCAGCTGTGACGTGATGAGGCTCTGGAGGATCAGCTGAGACATGACGAGACTTTGGAAGGTTAGAGGGGACCTGGTGAGGTTCTGGCAGGATGGCCGTGGCTTGGCGAGGCCCTGTACTAGCAGCCATGTCGTGAAGAGGTGCTGTTAGGAGCGCAGCTGTTTCTTGACTTGATTCAGGAAGGTCTGGTGTGACTTGGCTTGACTCAGGGAGGTCTGCCGTGACTTGACTTGACTCAGGGAGGTCTGCCGTGACTTGACTTGACTCAGGGAGGTCTGCTGTGGCTTGACTTGGCTCATGAAGGTCAGCTGTGGCTTGACTTGACTCGGGAACAACAACAGTAACTTGACTTAGCTTATGAAGATCTGCTGTAACTTGGCTTGGCTCATGAAGATCAACTGTGGCTTGGCTTGGTTCAGGGACAACAGCAGCAACTTGACTTGGCTCATGAAGATTTGCTGTAACTTGGCTTGGCTCATGGAAATCAGCTGTGGCTTGGCTTAATATAGACAACCCAGCTGTAATTTTACTTGACTCAGGAACAACAGCTGTAATGTGACTTGACTCAGGAACAACATGGCTTGACTCAGGAACAACAGCTGTAATGTGACTTGACTCAGGAACAACATGGCTTGACTCAGGAACAACAGCTGTAATGTGACTTGACTCAGGAACAACATGGCTTGACTCAGGAACAACAGCTGTAACGTGACTTGACTCATGGTGAACAGCTGTGCCTTAACTTGATTCATGGAGAACAGCTGTGACTTGGCTTGACTCATGGAGAACAACTGTGACTTGACGTGGCTCAGGATACACAGCTGAAACTTGACATGGCACTAAGAATGCAGCCTTAACTTGACTTGACACTGGAGGATCAGGCATCACTTGATTTGCTTTGGGAGCAGCAGACATGGCGAAATGAGATTTGGATGAGATGATCTTGGACTGATGAGGCTCGGGCGTGGCAGCCATCTTGGCCGGGGACTCAGACGGGGGGGCCATTTTGTGAACAGGCTTGGGGATGGCGGCCATCTTGTGGACTGGCTCTGGAGCAGCAGGCATGGCGTGAGCAGGCCCTGGAGCGGCAGGCATGGCGTGAGCAGGCCTTGGAGCAGAAAACGTGACGTGAGCAGGCCTTGGAGCAGAAGACGTGACGTGAGCAGGCCTTGGAGCAGAAGACGTGACGTGAGCAGGCCTTGGAACAGAAGACGTGACGTGAGCAGGCCTGGGAGCAGAAGACGTGACGTGAGCAGGCTGTGGTTTGGTGGACATGACGTGAGCGGGCTTTGGTTGGGTAGGTATGACGTGAACTGGCTTTGGCTTGGCAGGCTTGGCGTGAGAGGTCTCTGGCTTGCTAGACATGACGTGAGCAGGCTTTGGCATGGTAGGCATGGTGTGAGAGGGTTCTGGCATGATACTAACTATTCCAGACATGACAGAAAAGTTGGGAGATACTGGGGGACAGCAGGGTTCCTCATTAGCAATCCCCACAGTAAATGGTGAACCAGCTAGCAGCAGTGCAAAGTCAATGTATTGTTCTAGTGAAGTCGAGCATCTATTGTCTGGCATGAGGTTGTATAAATTGTCCTGAAGTCCATTACAGAAAATACCTTTGAGAGCAACGTCATTAAAGTCCACCAAATGGCACAAATTACAAAAATCCTCCACATACTCCTCTATAGCCCGATTACCTTGACGCAGACAGAGGAGGCGTGATGCTGGGTTCACGGTGATCTGTTTTCCGAAAGCTGCTTGATCTTTGGGGTGGCGAAGTATTCTGTAACGGAGACTCCAGGGAAGCGTGATAGATCCAAGCGCGAGCTTTATTACACAGATCGTAGTCAAGACAGGCAGGGTCGATATCCAAACGAACAGTAATATCCAGGGCAAAAACAATAGCAAAATCCAGAAAACAGGCAGAAGGTCAAAATACCAAGAGAGCAGTCCAAAAAGTAACAAATAAACAAGGCAATGGAACAAGGCAAAAACTATGGCATGGAACAAGGCAAAACTATGGCAAAAAACAAGGCAAAACAATGACATGAAACAAAACCGTGGCAAAAACAAGGCAATGAAAAAGGAGAAAACGCTTAGTAGAGTCCGCACAGCAAAACAATACTTCGCGGGGCCTGTTTGGTAGGAATGGGTAGATCGACACCTAGTGTCGACACACGTTTCGAGTTTTCGACACACTAGTGTTTCGAAACAGTGTTCCGAAGCCTTGCTCGAAATAAGGCTGTCACGTGATCTGTGAAAACGACACTTCGTTACCTCACTGACACGTCACGCCAGGCTCAAATACAAAGCATGCGGATCGCGCTGTCCCATACCCGCTATTCATTAAATTAAATTTAGTGCAATGTTATAATTACATCATGCATGTAGTTTTTTACGTGGTGTATCGTTGTTAAAGTACTGCTATTACAAAAACAATGACGTGTGATTGAATGGCTCTTGTCTGAATGAAAATTAAAACACCTTGATAAAGTCCTTCCTCAACCACAAACTTTTTTTTTGCTGCTTGTAAACTAATTTTTCAGTTGTCAACAGCTCACATTGGTGGTATGTATGTATATATAAAAAGAACAAGTAATTCAACAAGTAAATTAACAAGTAATTGCATTTGTAATTGTGCATTAGTATTTTTTTATTACCAAAAACGGAACATATAACAAACAATATTACATGAATAGCTTACACTGCTACAAATTTACATATATAAATGGTATACAGAACAAAAAGGAAAGACAGACAAGCATGTATACACAAACCATGTATATGTCAAAAGACTACATATGATTGTGATAAACAATCAATCAGAGCCTAAAATGCATGTCAAAACACCTACTTTTCTATACATGTGGTTATATGCAGTTTTCATATTATATCAGATTCAACTGTCCAGGAGTGGGCTCCATAGTGACATTCTATTCCTGAGTGAGGAAGTTAACTTCTCAAGTGTAAGAGTGTCTGCTAACAGATTGAGCCAATGTTTAATAGAAATTTGAGTTCTGTCCTTCCAGTTTAATAATATTACTTTTTTTTTTTTTTTTTTTTTTTGGCTAATACAGATGAAATAAAAATAAATGTTTTGATTTCTTTTGGGAAATATCAACTAGCAGTAACAATAAAGGAGACAGAGAGATAATATTTAAAATCTGTTCTAATTTATCCACAACTTCTGTCCAAAATTTCAATATTTGTGCATTTTTTTAACAATGTGCATTTTTGTGTTCTATTATAAAGAAGACACAAAATGGTGCAATGAAAAATTACATTGATCTAATTTATTGGTGTATTAAACATTCTATTTAGGGGGATGAAAAGACAGAAGTTTGATGCAAGTAAAAAATTAAGAACAAAGACTTTGTCATTGTTTTGTGCAAAGTACAACACATTTTGGAAACGCTATCGCTGCACACATGCTTACAAAATTCACAAATAAACCTTACAATGACACCACAATAAACAGAACATCCGAATGACACATTTTGTGTAAGAATTTTTATTGACCACCAGATGGCGGAGTACAGAACTGTATCAGAAGCTTCGAAGCATCAACGCAGTTTGTTGTAAAAGCCTCACTGCTTCAAAAGCCTCGTTCGGCACTGTCACTACCCGATCCGTACCTGAAACACGATTTGTACTGCGCATGTGCGGAAACACAAGTTTTGCTCTGCGCATGTGCACGCTTGCTGCCACTTCCTGTCACCGCCAAATTTTTACGACGTCTTCTAGTGATATGGATTCTTTTGCATTTTACACACAGCTTCAAAGGTTTCTCTTAAAAGGAGAAATTCCTGACAGTTCTACCAATCGTCGGAAGGTGAGACGGGTGTCTCCGAATTTTATCATCAAAGGTAAGTATAAGTATGAGAGATTTCAAAATAAAAAAGAAATTTCAGTATCTCACCTGTATTATGTCACTGTTGGCAAGATGATACTAGAAAGGTGTTATACAAATGTGACCCTGGACCACAAAACCAGTCTTAAGTCGCTGGGGTATATTCGTAGCAATAGCCAACAATACATTGTATGAGTCAAAATTATAGATTTTTCTTTTATGGCAAAAATCATTAGGAAATTAAGTAAAGATCATGTTCCATTAAGATTTTTGTAAAATCCCTACTGTAAATATATCAAAACTTAATTTTTGACTAGTAATATACATTAAGAACTTTATTTGGACAACTTTACAGGTGATTTTCTCAATTTTTTTTTTTTTTTGTACCCTCAGATTCCAGATATTAAAATAGTTGTATCTCTACCAAATATTGTCCTATCCTAACAAACCATACGTCAATGAAAAGTGTATAGCTTTCAGATGATGTATAAATCAAATAGAGTGTATACATTTACATATTTTACTAAGGCATGGACAGAGGTTTGCTCACTGGACAGAAGACGCATCCCAGCTCCTTCAGGGAACCCTTGAGCCTGTTCTTAGAGTGTCAAAATCCACCACCAGACAGTCAACCAGCAGAAGAGTTGTGGTTGAAGAGGACACTGATAAAGTAAATGATTTTAGTGGTCATATATCAAGCGGTTGGAATGCAAGCTGGATAAATAGTTTAATTTGTTTGTGCCATTATTTATATTATATTATATTATTCACCAGCTTAATACTCTTCACCAGGTGCAACAGCCAACCATTGTAAGAGACCTTCATAAAGCTTGGTACTGGGTAAACGATCACAGAGACTTATTCCGTGGTGAGGTGACAGAGCCTGCTTTTCTACAGATGAACAGTGAAGATCAACAAAATGCGCTCAGGAAGGCCCAGGGGAGTGAATTCCCTGAGGCAAAGGATGCCTTTTTGTTTATATTTCAGTCTCAATGTGACATGGAAACATTTTTGTCATACTGTGTCGATGAACAAGGCCTGAAGGTCAATGCCATGTTCCTCAGTCAGAAATTGTAGTAGACGAATGAGTGGGTGAGAGAGAAAGACTGAGGGAGGGAAGGAATGAATTAATGAAGAATGGAAGCAGTGAATTCATTGAGTAAATACATGAATATTGTTTTTTTTTTTTTTTCAGATGACATTTGTTAAAGTATGCTGAAATAAGTAGAACAGTTAAGTAGAACATGCATGAAGGATGGAAGGAATTAATTCATTTATGAATAAATAAATTGAATGAATAAATAAGTATCTTGTGTGTTTCCTAAATGCAGACATTTTTATAAAGCATGCTGAATTAAGTAGAACATATCTTTAGAAAACTAAAACATTTATATACACGTCTGGATTACTCAAATGGGTCTGGCAAATGTAAACTTTAAATTTTATTTATATATTCAATTTTATATAATAAATTTTATTGTGCCAATTTAATAAATTACTCAATTTAATCAATATAATTTAATTGATATACTTTACCAAAAAATGTGTATTTATATCACTAATTATACTATTATTAAGGTTAATTAGTATTAAGACAACAGTATTATATATTTTTTTTTCTACAACATTATTTATCATTATTTTGTTTTTATTTAGTGTTGTATTTTAATTTATTTTATTTTAGTTATTTATTCATTTTATGTTTAACTTTTTTTGTTTAAAATACACTTAATCCCTCGCAATAGATTGTTTTAGTCACTTACAATTGTCACTGTACCTTAATTTGTTTTGTAAAGTCAGATGCTGTTTGCAAAATGTTAATTATATATATATATATGTTTTTTTTTTTTTAATTATTTATTGAGTCATTCAAATTCTGAATTTTACAGTAGCCAGGAGGTGAACACAAAGAAAAGGAGATACAAAATTACAATGAATTAAGAAAAAAATAAAATAAATAAATAATAGTAATCAAATAAAATAAAATAAAAAAGAAAGAAAATTACATAAAAACATGAAAATGTTTACATACATTAATACATTTAACAGCTTTCTTGTTTGTCAGATTGTAAATAGATTTTAGGTATTGCTTAACTTCTGATTTCAAAATAAGAACCAATGGTTTATAATCGCCATATATTTACTTTTGCTGGCAAAGTTTAGTATACATAAATGCAAGTATGGCGATTTTATATATATATATATATATATATATATATATACATATACGCGGAACTGCCGTAAAGTGTTTCGTCATACTCCAGACTGGAAGTTGACGCATTTCCGCACATGCGCAGTACAAATCGTGTTTCCGGTACGGATCGGGTAGTGACAGGCACATCCCTACTGTTTGGTTTAGGCCTCCTTAAATGGCCACCACACAGGAAGTTACCCATGAAGCAGCAGAGGGAGCAGCAACAGGCAGTCAATGGGTGAGGGCTCCTTCTGCTGGCGTGGCGTTACAACTCCCATTATACGTGATGTTTGTTTTTAATGTGTTTTGCTATAGATAGCCTACTTTTATTCTACACTTTGTTTACAATTTCTGGTATGTTTTTCATTAGGTAGTTAAATAAGTAAATAAATAAAATTTCTAAAGCTATTAATTATTATATTATATTATATTATATATTATAACCTGTTATAAATTTACTTCAAAAATTATTTTACATTCTCTGCTAATATGATTTTATATTCTCATTCCATTTACAGTTTGATTACCTACATTAGGCCTACACTATCCACTTACACAATACGTTATCAGGTTTCAAGACATTTTATCTGTCATTCTGACATCTGTACGTTGTAGTTCATGTATGTATTTATGTAAACGCTACATTTTAAACGGGCATGCGCGTTGAACATTCGAACTGCATTTAAACTGGAGCGGAGAGAGAGTTACCATGGAAACGGGGAAGCAGCTTAACCGACAATCGGCGAGTCTCCGTCTGTCACACTGCTTTAGGTAAGTTTTGTCCCTAATCCCTGCTGAAAAAAACATCTTAAACCAGCTTAAGCTGGTCAAGCTGGTTTAAGCTGGTCTCCCAGGGTGGTCATAGCTGGTTTTTCAAGCTGGTTTTAGAGGGGTCTTGGCCACATTTTTTAGCTGGTCAAGCTGGTTTTAGCTGGTTTTAGCTGGTCAGCCAGGCTGGTCTTAGCTGGTCAGGCTGGTTTAAGCTGGTCAGGCTGGTCTTAGCTGGTCAGCCAGGCTGGTCTTAGCTGGTCAGCCAGGCTGGTCTTAGCTGGTCAGCCAGGCTGGTCTTAGCTGGTCAGCCAGGCTGGTCTTAGCTGGTCAGCCAGGCTGGTCTTAGCTGGTCAGGCTGGTTTTAGCTGGTTTAAGCTGGTTTTAGCTGGTCAGCCAGGCTGGTTTAAGCTGGTCAGGCTGGTGTTAGCTGGTCAAAATGTTTGATGATGGATTGATTACATAGTGTCTGCCTCAATTTTCCTGACAAATAATGCAACAAATAAGTAATATGTTTACTTTTAATAATCTGCAGGACCACAAGGAACCATTAAAACGATTTTTATTTGATCTTACAGCCCCTTTAATAACAAATATTTACAAAATATTTACAAAATAATTGGAATGATTACAATTCTAAAACTATATTAAGAATTAATGGTGACGATGAACGATAACAGAATTCTAAACATATTATGCATTTTCATTTTTCTTTTCTTTTTATCATATCTTGTATTTTTTTGGGATATGTAATGCCCCACTTGTTTCTCCCTCTTCTCTCTCTCTTCTTTCAGGCTCCTTTTGTTTCCGCCAGTCACTGAAACAGACTTAAAAAAAGAAATAATTTAGATTATTAATTTTCAACAAGTAAAACTACTTAAAAACAAACAAACTATAGTGTCATGTCTTTGTTGCACATTTTCCTAGCATAGCCTGCAATAATTTAGAAACATGCCCCTGATAGTTGTTCCTTTTATTGCTAAAATAAAGATAAAATTGATATATCCAAATGGAAGTGTGTGTATACATACATACATAATATATGTATATATATATATATATATATATATATATATCTCTATGAACTTGAGGGTGTCAAAAAAACAGAAACTCCATGCTTACTTCACAGACATGAAAAAAAATGTATCTATAGAAAGCGAAATGTCTACTTTTAAATAAGACAGTTAAAATGGAAAACAAATATTTTCAGATTGTGTAATCCATTCAATCAAACGTGCACATCCACTGTAGAGATGACAAGTGTTATCGACTTTATCACTGCAGCCAAAAATACAGAAAACACATATTAATGAATTATTATAATGTTAATGCAGTCTTCGCTGTTTTCTTTACCTGACACATTCATAATTATTACTTCTGCCAGTGTTCTGTGGCAAGCTTTGTGTGCGCTTGAGCGTTGATGGGCTATAGGCAATTAAAGGTTCATTATTATAAATTATATAATTTATTAATATGCAATTAGTCGACTAATCTCTTAAAAATAAATGACTACTAGTTGACCAGAAATTTTTAGTCATGGGCAGGCCAAATGGTTACATATAGTGCATGCATGAATGAATAGAAAAATTAGATTACCTCTCAACAAATAGAAAACAGAAAATAGAAATCTTATCTAACAATAGAAGTCTTTACTATCAATTTCAGTTTAACACATACTTGTTGGATAAAAGTAAAAAAAAAAAAAACAACAAAAAACTTTTTTTATCCATGAAAGTATCCTGAAAAAAGTATCATAGGTTCCAAAAAAAAATATTTCTATTCTATTCTAAAATTGATAATAAATCAGCATATTACAATGATTTATAAAGGATCATGTGAGAATGACGTAATGAAAAGACATTACGAAAAATGAAAATTCAGAAATAAATTAAAGTATATTAAAATAGACAAAAAAACTATAATTTAAATTGCAATAATATTTCAAAACATTACTTTTTTTTCAATTAATTTTCTGTATTTTTGATCAATTAAATGCAGCTTTGATTAACAGAAGAGACTTATTTAATAAAAAAAACATAAAAAAATTGTACTAATCCCAAACTATTGAATCGCAATGTAGATAATAAAAGAATATAATAAAAGGAAAAAGGAGATCTTGGTATGTGTGTATGTCTTACATTTCAGAAATTCTGCTGACAATCCTTCACTTTGCAAAGAAGGGTGGCAACTTGAGTTCACTTCAACCGGTTTCTTCTGTACCATTTGCCCTGTTGTTATAGATGGCACTTTTCCTTTCGACTTCTTAGCTCCTCTGTAATATCTACAAATCAGTCAGGAAACAAACAATATGTAATTCACATTAGTTTTAGCTTTTGAGATATCTGAATCATTCTCCCTTAAAATTCGTCTCTCTTCTGGAGTTGAGAAACATCTTCTAACATATCTACATGTAAAATTCAGGTATTTAAATTCTTAGAATGCAACCATTACCTTTGAATGAACTCCAAATCTCCGTCTGTCTCCTCCTGGTAAGGTTACTCCAGAGTGAATATGCTGCGAACAGGCCAGACAAAAAGATGGGCTGAATTAACTCATTTTTAAACCAAAGTTAGCAAAAAGCATTACAATCAAACAATAAGCGAATTAGCAAGTTATCAAAGGTTCTCGCACGTCTCTCTGCTTACGTTAACCGCTTTAACAGCACCATTCAGAGTTTAAGTTACAGTTTACATCCTCCGTGAGCGGGATGACCGCGAGTTGCGAGACTTAAGTAACGTCACGCGTTTCATTTCGGCGCCCGTGTTTACAGATGACTGCTTGGGCAAATTTGATTTACATCATAAAATACTAACGAGAAAGTGTGCTAAACAACACGACGTTCAGGTGAATCACAACTATTGTCAGTGAAGCGTGTAATTATTACCGTAGGAACCCAGAGATTTTCCGCCTATAGCCGCTATGAGGCCGGGGAATGTGTGAAATCCTCCCGCGACGGCGCTCCTTAAACCCTGCACAAGTCTCCCTCGCGCCCCGCGGACGGAGGATTCGTTAATCTCCGGTTACCGCGAATGTAGACCCTACTGCAGTTACCAAGCATGAAAAATTAAAAGTGAAATAAATCACTTACCGCAGTTGTGAATCGTACTTATTGCTGCTCCCGAATGTCGACCGTTGAAGAAAATCCCCTCTCTGTAGATTTCAAATTTACAGCAATATGCTTTAGGTTTGCGTCAAACCAGCACGTGATCCACGTGATCAGATTACGCTTTAATGTGTCAATGTGTACATGGTGGTACAATTTAGGATAGTGCTTAAAGCTTCGAAATAAGCTCCACAACTTTGGATCTCTTCCCACCGGAGAAAGGAATGTCATATACATTTTCAAGGAAATTAAAGACAGATGTAAGTTGGACAGGATATTGTACATTGCAAACCCAATACATTTTGAACAGCTTGTCAATGGCACACGTCAGACTGTTATCGTTGAGTGGAATGGTGACTTTGTCATTCTCGGCCACAATGATGTATTGCGCTGTAGAACTGGGGGCTCCTAAACAGACAATGTGGGGTTGATGGTTTTCCACCATTGTCTGGGAATGATCCAGGAGGCTGGAGACGCTGGTTCCAGCCTATAAAAATAAAAGTACATTTTTTTAAAAGCTATTATTAAAACAATTCAAGTGACTGAAGGTTTTCTTAAAGGGATAGTTCACCCAAAAATTCGAATTCTGTCAGTAATTACTCACCCTCGTGTTGTTCCAAAACCGTAAGACCTTCTATTATCTTTGGAACACAAATTAAGATATTTTTGATGAAATCTGAGAACTGTCTGACTCTTCATAAACAGCAACACAAAACCGAAATGTTCCCAAATGCAGAAACGTAGAAAGGACATCAGTAAAATTGTCTATGTGACATCAGTGATTCATCTGTAATTTTACAAATTCAACAACTTTTTCCTCCTCATTCCATCTGCTGTGGTATGTGGTAGTAAAGTGTGTTTGTGACATGTTACTATATGAGATTTAATTAACTACCATTATTTACTATGCCAATGGAAAAAGAAAGTGTAGAATAAAACTACACTGCCATTATCATACCAGAGCCTGTGATCCACTTCTCTTAACCGACTTAAAAAAAAACTTGAAACTTGTCCAAGGTTTCCACTTTCTCAGTAAGGTCTGTGTCAATAAATTCATTAAAATCCACATTAAATTTTAAAATTCGGTGGTACTCTGCAGCACAGGGTATAAGACATTTGCAGGCATCAATTATTTCTGCAGCACTCTTGAGATGCTGAATTTTTTTGCATATCTCCTTTTCATTTAGAAGAACTGCAACTAGTGTTTTTGGAGTGTCCTCCATTTGAAGCTGCAAAAAGGCAAAGAAAAACACCAATCTGTTATATACATATACTGATTACACATACATTCATAATGTAAAATGTAGTTAACAAGCAGTGTTATAATGAATATTTATTACAAAAACAGCGAGCTAACAAAAGCTAGATAAACCTCCAAGATATAAACCTAAAGCAATATTCCGATCTCCAAAAAACCGGTCGTCTATTTCATTAAGAATCGATTTGTATCATATTACAATAATGCTCTCTCAAAATTTTCCATTACAATAATGCAAAAAACTGCCTTAAATAACTACAAAGACGAGAATAAAGTCGCAAAAGCTACTATTCATTTCTTATTGATTGAAATTAATGGTGACTATCTCATATTTTCCACCGGAATCGGCAATACTCTTAAAGGATGTCATGAAAACAACACAGCCTGTGTTGTTCCTTAACACACCTCTGTGTCTAGTTAAGGACAACACATTTTGTTTCAATTATGTACACAAAATGACACAAAACGTGTGAAAACAGTCACAATCACAATAATCACAATACTAACACATTCTTTTTGAGATAAAGACATATGCGAATGTCGAAGTCAATTAAATTTTAAATGTTACAGTAATAAATCATATTATTATTTAAAGACATTTAACAAGACATCAATACATTATGTTGTTTAATGAAAGAAAGGCGATGGATAGCAGTGAAAGTGATAAGTTACGGCTTTGTGTAACGCCATGCCAGCAGAGGGAGTCCTCATCCATGGACTGTCTGTTACCGCTCCCTCTGCTGCTTCTACAGTTACTTCCTGTTTGGTGGCCATTTAAGGAGGCCTACACCAAACAGGCCCTGCGAAGTATTGTTTTGCTGTGTGGACTAAGCATTTTTCCTTGTTTCATAGTGTTATTCCCATGGTTATAGCTTTGTTTCATAGTCATAGTCATAGTCATAGTTCCATTGCCATAGTTTTTGCCTTGTCTCATTGCCTTGTTTATCTTGTTATTTTGGACTGCTCTCATGGTATTTTGACATTCTGCCTGTCTTATTGGATTACGCTCTCGCCTCGCCCTGATTATCACTGTTTGTTGGAGATTGACCTTGCCTGTCTGACTACGATCTGTATAATAAAGCTTGCACTTGGATCTACTCACACTTCCAAAGAGTCCTGTTACAGAATACTTCGCCGCCCCAAAGATCCAGCAGCTTTTGGACACAGATCAACCATGGACCCAGCATCACGCCTCGTTCGACTCCGTCAAGGTAACCGGCCAATTGAACAATACGTTATGGTCTTTTGTGAACTTAGTCACTTGGTGGATTTTAAGGAAAGCTTCCTCAAGGACATTTTCTTCTTTGGTTTATGCAAAATGTCAAATAAAATGCCTAGTCATCACAGCCACTGGTCTCTAATCCGTTATAGTGACTATGCTCTGTTGCTTGCGAGATCATCATTTACTGTGGGGATCGCGGATGAGGGACCCCGTGAACCTTCAGTAATCACTAAGCCGAAGCCTGCTCACGTCGCACCTGCCAAGCCACAGCCTGCTCAAGTCATGTCTGGAATTTCCACAGCCTTCTCATGTCACGTCCACCAATCCAAGGCCTGTTCACGTCACGTCTGCCAAGCCAAAGCCTGCTCAAGTCATATCTACCAAGCCACAGTTTACTCACGTCACGTCTTCTGCTCCAGGGCCTGCTCACGCCATGCCTGCCCGTCCAGAGTCTGTACCTGTCATGGCCGCCCTCCCACAGCCAGCTCACAAGATGGCCACCATCCCAGAGCCAGTCCACAAAATGGCCGCCATTCCCGAGCCTGTTCACAAGATGGCCGCCATTCCCGAGCCTGGGGTTCTGTAATGCCACGCCAGCAGAGGGAGTCCTCATCCATGGACTGTCTGTTACCGCTCCCTCTGCTGCTTCTACAGTTACTTCCTGTTTGGTGGCCATTTAAGGAGGCCTACACGGGAGGCCCCGTGAAGTATTGTTTTGCTGTGCGGACTCTACTAAGCGTTTTTCCTTGTTTCATAGTGTTATTCCCATGGTTATAGTTTTGTTTCATAGCCATAGTCATAGTCATAGTTCCATTGCCATAGTTTTTGCCTTGTCTCATTGCCCTGTTTATCTTGTTATTTTGGACTGCTCTCATGGTATTTTGACGTTCTGCCTGTCTTATTGGATTACGCTCTCGCCTCGCCCTGATTATCACTGTTTGTTGGAGATTGACCTTGCCCGTCTGACTACGATCTGTATAATAAAGCTCGCACTTGGATCTACTCACGCTTCCAAAGAGTCCTGTTACACTTTGTCAAACTCATTAACGACAATCCTGCCATGGCTGCATCGTTTTATCAGACGTCATATAATTGGCAACTAATCAAGCAAAGAAAAACATAAAACTTGTTAAAAATAAGTTCTTTCCAGAAAGTGAGGAACAAACTTACCAAAATGTAAAGAAATAATAATTTGTGAAGTATTAACTATCTGACGCCGTTTTCGCCCTGTTCAACACCGCCTCTCATGACTACCGAAAATATCCGTACGCACAACTAGAGGGTGCTAACTAAATGCACATTTGACCGTCTAAAAAATTCACATTAAAAATATATGTGACAGTTTCTAATAATTAAAAATAATAAATCCAAATACCTGACATATGTGCATCCAAGTCACCCACCGATGGAGAAAGAGGCGCGAACTTGCTTAATGGCTTGCGTAGTGATGTAGCAGCAATGTGATTGGATGGTAGTTAACACATGTTGTGTTGGACACACTGTGTTGTTTCTCTCTTTCTCTCTCTCTCTCTCTCTTTTACACATGATCAACTTAAAATTACACAAAATGTGTTAAAATAGCCATAACACAAAAATGTGTTATTAATTAACACATCCTTTTTGAGAGTGTAACACAATGTAACTGATGTTGGCTTATATTCCCAAACCATTCATTTAGTGCTAAAAACAAAGACACATTTCTCAAAAAGTTTAACAATAAGTATGTTAAACATTAAGTAGCAAAACCGATGAGACACCAATCAGAATCTCTGCATCCAAGAACGGAGAGAGGAGAGAAATGGATGAATCATTTACATGGGTATTAAACTTACACATACAGTATAATTATAGTACAGTACTAGTATATTAGATGATGGAAATTTTGGAAACACGTAACTTGACATTAAGTAACTTACGTTACGTAAAAAACGTAAGTAACTTGACATTATCATTGAAGACCAGCAATAATAATTTTCATTTTGATTACATAATAATGGCAATATATACATGTCAAAGTCAGACATGCCCCCTTGCCAGCTGTGATGCCTGGTTACTGGTTTAAACTTGGCCCAGGTTTTTAAAAGATTTTTGGGTCAGCACACCTTAATAGCTTCAACAATTGATTGCCAATTAAGTTTAGAATACTATGAATTTAGGCCCACATTATGCAGAGCTGTAATAGCTGCTAATGGTGGATATTTTGATTAATTGATTTTTTTTTTTTCTGTGTATAAATTGTTTACGTAATAAAATATGTTTTTGTAGTTTGTGTTGTCCCTTATCAGTGCAAAATTATCACAAATTAAAAAGGATTCAAGGCAATATTGTTTGCCAAAACCCCACTTTTCTAGGGCATTTCCAAACTTTTGAAGGGCAGTGTATATGTATAGTAAACTGTAGTACATGTTGTACACCTTCAACAGTGTGACTGTCAAATTTTATTTGTAACCATTTTTTTATGTGTAGCCTACTACATTTTTGCAGAACTGAGAAATGACTACCTAGAGAGATAGTCTTGTGTCAGGAGACCAATTAGTACTGTATACTGTAACGAAATTTAGCCAAATGTACAGAGGACAGAGATTTTTTAATTTTATTTTGTACTGTACTGTATTGTGGTGCATACCAAGTTCATATACAGTTTTTTGTTATTTGAACTTTTCTAGTGATTTTCATCTGCTGCAAGATTACTTTACAGTAGTAAAATTAATTTTTTTTTTCAGTTAATTGCTGAATTAGCAATCTGTAATTTAGTTTACGTTGTTTATTGTAATAGACATTAAGTTGCAAATTAATTCATAATAAGCAATTTTTGTTAGTGTTATTGATCTCATGAGTGTTCACTGGGCAGGAGAGTCATCGTTGTATTTGAATTGTGTGTAATCATTTAAGAATACCTGTAATAAGTAGATTGAAACGTTTAAAAGACATATTTATGCTGGTGTGAAAGAAAAATTCATTTTACTCATCTATGTGTGTAGCTGGCGCTGATAGGTCAGTTATGGGTTACAAATGATGTATTTGTGGTTTCAGTTGATTAATGTTTATATTGTGTATTTTTTCATAATTTCACAATTTAAATGTGCATTTTTGTGTATGTGTGTGTTGATTTTTCTAATTTTGTTGGTATGGTATTTGTTTTTGTTGTATTCTTAAGTTTACTAAGTTGAATGTCACGTGATCTGTTTGATTAATTTAACCTGGAAGCGTTTGCACATACTCAATGACGAGATTTGAATTCAGACATGTATGTTACAGCTCCTAACCATTCTACTGCTGGTTACAAGGCCAACACGGTAAATGTGTTAATGTTTTGTATATTTCTTTATTTGTGTTGATGTCCTTCGAATTGTTGTGTGTAAAATAGTTTTTCTCTGTTTGTATGTAGTTTTCACGGTGTTCCATATTCAGAAAATAAAACGTATGGACATCAGTATTGGAAGCGTGGACTGTTTTGACCAGCGAGTAGTTACAGTGAAAACGTGGCCTAATTTCATTCCACCGAAGACTGCTTCGGCTGTGGTCTTCCGGCTTTAGCGTGTGGCTTGCTGCCTCTGGGTTTCTGCACGCGGTTGGCTGTTTCCCGTGGCGAAAGAGACAGCTGGCTTCGGCGTGCAATTCTGCTACGTTATTTCTGGGACTTTGGGCGCTGTTCGGCTGTATTCTGTGGAGAACTGGTTTTGTCGCACGGCCGTTGTCTCATTTCTCGTAGCGCTGGTGGCTGCAAGTTCAACGTGCCCTTCTGTGTCTTCCTCCCGTGGTGGATTGTTACGGGTTTGGCGTGCAGTGCGGATGCAGTTCCGTGGAGGATTCTCCTACAAAGGCTTGATCCATTCATGCAATAACAGGTTAGACTGTGTAATGCTTAAATGTTACCTTTGGTAAATAATGGATGGTTTTATAAGTTGAAATGAAATTGTTAAAATATAAAGTTGCATAGAATTACAAAGTAAAGAAGGCATCGAATGTTCATGTAGTAATTGGTTCTTAATTGCTGTGATTGTAATAGTATCTAAAATGACAGATTTTAAGAGTTTGTAAAAATTGAATGTTCATTCTTGTCAAATAGGTGAATATTTTCAGAGTGTTAAGGGCATTTATTATTGAAGTGGTTAAGAGTGTTTCAGTTTCATTTATTGTCATTACTTTATATAATTTGTACTATTTGTAAAATTCAAATTTAAGAGTTAAAATGTCAGTGCAGGGTGATTTAGCTGAACAAAATGAATCTTCATTACAAGAACAAGTCGTTTTAATTTCTGATAAATCAGAGAATGAGATTATTGAGGGTGTTGTGAGAGATCGCCATGCATCATGTACCACATGCACTGAAAAATCTGAGGCAAGACTTAAAGAGCTTAATTTTGCTTCATTAAAAACAAATGAAATTAGAAAATCTTCCCGTGATAAACGTTTAACACCAAAGATGCAGGAATTAAAAGAACAAGAACTGGCCCAAAAAGAAAGGAAGTTCAAATCTGCATATGAAAATTGGAAGATCCATGTCAGAGATGTTCGTTCAAAGTTAAAACATGAGTGCTCTGAAAGTGATTTGTGTGACATGATGGATGGAGTAGAGAAGCAAGAGTTCGATCTGAAAGAGCTATATAATAATATGCGGCTTCACGCAGTACCAAGTCAAGAAATTAGGAGAAAAATTGATGCATGTTCAGCTGTGACAGCAGATTTGGTGAAATTAATGAGGGTACGTTTAGTGGAAGATGGCATGGAGTAGAGCCCGACCGATTTATCGGCCGATATTAGGCATTTTCCAAACTATCGGTATCGGCATTTACAATGGCCGATAAATGAATATTTCAAAAATAAAATAAAAACGGACGAAACACCCTTCAACCATGTCATGAGTGTTGGCGTTGTATAGTTTGTCCACCAGAGGGCACTCTACACCGTCCCTGTTGGCAACACTCGTATATAACGTGCCACACGTCCTGCAACCTGCTGATCCAGCCAGAGTCGGGCAGAGAGAACCAGTTATCCGCGAGTGAGATCATCGGTGAAGTGTGTTCATGGTGAGTTGGTCAGGAGACATACATTGCTTGAATAACAATTAAAAGAACACCGATAGACATCACGATGCTGAGCCGGCATCGCGATCCTCCGCCCCGCCCCCGCCGCAGCAGCAACCCGCTCGCAACCCGCAGTGATGATGACACTGGCAATGAGCTGTATTCCGCGGGATGGTTAATCTGCGCGACCTCAAAATATATTTGGAAGCATTTGTGCGAGTGCAAGAAATTGTTGTGGTGCAACTTGTTTCCATTTCTTTACAAAACTTTCGCTAGCCGAACTACTGCCCAGACTGCTGTAAGCTGATACAGTGACAGTTTCGCCGTTTTCTCCAACATTACACAACTAATTTAACTCGATCTGTACATTCTTAACTTTAATGCAGAATTTAGATATTAGCCGTCAATCGCTCCCTGTCACTGACACTGCGCTCCGCTGAAACTCGGAACCGGCTGCTTTTTTTCTCTCTCTCAACTAAACTCTGTTCCTGATTTGTACAGACTACATTGCAATTAGAGATGTGTGATATGGCGATTTTTGATTGTGGACAAATAAAATGTCCCCACACTCTGCTTTTGAAGAAATATACTATATTTCGTGCTACAGCGCACATTCTGTCAGACGCAATTCTGGCGCCTCCGTCTCAATATACTGTACAACGCGGCATACATTCACATCAAATGATAACTCAGCTTCAGAGTTTAACTCACGCAGGGGCGTAATTTCCACTGGGGACACACTTTTCAAAATCCCCCCTACTTTCAAATTGTTTTGTTAAATTAATGTCTTGTATTGTAGAATGCACGCTCAGCACCGCCGAGAGTTTAGCGCCATCGTTAAAACGAAACCGAAAGTAAAACGCGCGCGCGCATTCAAAAGCAATTTTGATACCCCACCTTTTGAGAGCGTTTCCCCAATGTGCGCAAATTAGGCTATATAACATATCTAGGCTGTAGGCTATAGGTTGTGTAGTTGTATTTAATGCAACCTTAATATTAATTTGGTGCTCCTAACTTTTTGAAGTTGGGAGCACCAGTGCTACCAAGTAAAAAAGTTCACTTCGAGCCCTGAAAGACCATGCGGGTCAGGTAGTGGAAACGGTAGGCTACAGTTAATTAATTCGTTATGAATTAATCATTTAACAACAACCATCCCCCCCCTCCCCCCCAGGTGCAGGTAAAGGGATAAGCAAGCTGACATTGTAATTATAAGGTAGCTGTTATTTATCAGAACTTAACAGAATTTGTCTCCAGTCCTATTCAAAGTTATATTTATGAAGCTTACCAAGTCTTTTAAAACCGGTAACTTTGATTTGGTTGTTGTTGTTTTTGTGTTTTTGTTCAAAGGACTTTACGTTTCATATCTTAAGTTTGTATTTTTATACATTTTATTTATCAGACCTTTAATATATTTTGATGTTCCTCTGTTCTGTTGTGACAATAAAAGAAACAAGTTTCTTTTTAAAATGCATTATCATATTATGTTAGTTAAAACTCATAAATAACTACAAATAACTAATGTTAGGGAAATCTGTTAATGTTTTGTTGCGCGTTTCCTAAATTTAAAAAATATATATATATATATCGGCCGATATATCGGAATATTGGATTTTAAAACCAATAAATATTTGTATCGGTATCGGCCTTCAAAATCCTTTATCGGTCGGGCTCTAGCATGGAGTTTGATGCCGAAGCTGAGAAAGCAAGATTGCGTATGCTGTTGGACTGCGAGTATGCTAGGTCCATATATGGATCGACAGTTTCTAGAGCCACAGTTCATAGCAATCACTCTAAACACTCTTTGGAATCTGCAAGTATTTCCGCTAAAAGAGCAGAGACTGCTGCATTGTTAGCTTCGAAGAGCGCAGAAGTGGAAATGGAGGCTGATATAGATGCGCAAAGGCAGCAACTGAAGAAGCTTGAAAATCGTAGAGATATTGAAGTTATGGAAGCAAGGCTTCGAGTGTATACTGAGGAGGAGTCAAGAGTGAAAAGTCAGCAGTGTTGTTCAGCATGCAGTGACGTGAGTGATCCCAGTCCCCTTGTTTCTAACACACCACGTTTGAATCAGCAAGAAACAAAAGGTGAAGCCTCCGTAGTACAGGTGTTACAAGAGTCAATGGCTCTATCTCGACTTCCCGTTCCAGAACCCTTTGTATTTTTTGGTGACCCTCTGAAGTTTATAGAATGGAGCACCATCTTTAAGGCTCTTATAGAGAGATGGTGCCCAAATCCAGCAGACAAGCTGTTCTATTTGCAGAAGTATATTGATGGTGAAGCAAGATCAGTTCTGGAAGGCAGTTTTTATAGGAAGGATGAACAAGCCTATCAGCAAGCTTGGGAGAAGTTGAATGCTAGATATGGCCACTCTTTTGTGGTGCAGCATGCCTTTAGAGAGAAACTTAATAAGTGGACTAAGATTGGTGCATCAGAGTACATCAAGCTAAGAGAGTTCAGCGACTTCCTGCAATCCTGTCGTGATGCTATGCCGCACATCAAAGGTCTTCAGGTGTTGAATGATTGTGAGGAGAACCAGAAGATACTGGTCAAGCTTCCCAATTGGGTGACAAGCAGGTGGAATCGTTATGTTACAGAACAATTAGATCAAGACAAGGATTATCCAAGTTTTAATGAGTTTGCTTCATTTATTTCAAAGGAAGCACGCATAGCATGTAATCCTGTGTCATCATTATATGCATTAAAAAATCCTGAAGCGAAGCCATCGAGGGAAATAAAGCATTCAAGAGTGAACACGTTAGCAACAACTGTGGAGGATTTAGATGTAGCATGCGCTATGGCCGATTCCAGCAATATTATTGACAGCAAGATCAAAGAATCTAGTAAAGTGAAGAATACACTGGTGCGTGGTACAAGTTCAGTTGAATGTTGGTTCTGTAGAGAGGGTCATTCGATCCATAAATGTCAAAAATTAATGCAAAGAACTGCGGAGGAAAAGAGAAAGTTTGTCATTGAGAATAAGTTGTGCTTTGCATGCTTGAGAAAGGGACATGGCTCCAAAGATTGTGGAAATAGGGCCATATGTGCTGTATGCAAGAAGCGGCATCCAACTCCATTGCATGAAGAACGTTGGCCAGGAGACGAGTTACCTTCACAGATACAGAGTACATCTTTTTTATCATGCTGTATAAATGGAGGAGAAGGTAATATAACATCTATGATTGTTCCAGTGTGGCTGTCTTCATCTAACTCTGAGTCTGAACTCCTTGTATATGCCTTATTGGACACTCAAAGTAGTCACACATTTGTTGCTCAGGAAGTGTGTGAAAGTTTGCAGGCATTAATGGAACCAGTAAAACTAAAACTTTCCACTATGATGGGTAAAGATTCCATTGTGGAGAGTCAGAGAGTGAGTGGACTTAAAGTTAGAGGATTCTCTTCAGACTGTTCTCTCTGCCTGCCAGCTATTTATACAAGGGATTTTATTCTCTTTGAGCGTACACATATTCCAACCTGTGAAACTGCTAAAAGGTGGAGACATTTAGAAGTAATTGCTGATGAAATGCCCGCAAGAATGGATTGTGCAGTAGGTCTTTTGATCGGGTACAACTTTTCCAGAGCATTGGCACCTCGACAGGTCATTACTGGCGGAGGTGAAGAGCCTTATGCTATCAAGACTGATCTGGGGTGGAGTATCATAGGAGGTGCTCCACAGTGTGTGAGCAACAAGCATGGGACTGGTCTCTGTCACCGCATATCAGTCAGGGAGCTTCCCCCTGTGACACCTGTTGCTGTTATTAGAGCACTTGAGTTGGATTTTGTAGATACTCAGTTAGGAGAGAAGAGCATATCACAGGATGATGTTCAGTTTCTCCAGGTCTTAAATGAAGGTGTCCACCAAAACAATTGTGGTCATCTTGAGATGCCCCTTCCTTTTAAAACACGTCCCCATCTTCCAAATAATAAGAAGCTTGCATTAGTGCGGTTGAAGCATCTTAAAAGAAAATTGGAGAAGAATCCTCAATTTAAATGGGATTATACGTTATTCATGGAAGGTGTTTTCAGAGATGGAGATGCAGAACTAGCAGATGAGCAACCAGATGTGGGAAATGTGTAGTATATTCCACACCAAAGTGTTTATCACCCCAAGAAACCTAATAAGATCAGGGTAGTTTTTGATTGTTCCGCTAAGTATGAAGGTATTGCCTTGAATGACCATCTGTTGACTGGACCCGATCTTACTAATGGGTTGACTGGAGTGCTTTGTTGCTTTTGTAAACATCCAATTGCTGTTATGTGTGACATTTGAGAAGATGTTTCACAGATTTCATGTCACTAGAGAAGATCGGGACTATCTGCGTTTCCTGTGGTGGGCAAATGGAGATCTAGACACAGAGCCCAGAGAATACCGTATGAAAGTACATCTCTTTGGAGCTTCATCCTCTCCAGGTTGTGCCAATTATGGCCTGAAGTGTCTTGCCAGCATGAATGAGTGAGTATCCTTTGGCCGCTAGCTTCATCAGAAATAATTTTTATGTAGATGATGGCCTTATAAGCCTGGAAACCGTTGAGGAGACAGTCAAGCTGGTGAAAGAAGCCCAAGCTGTGTGTGTTAAGGGAAAACTGCATCTTCACAAGTTTATTTCCAACAATAGAGAAGTGTTGGAAGCTATCAATGAGCGTGACCGTGCTGTTGAGGTGAAGAATGTTGACTTTAAGCATGATCATCTTCCAGTACAAAATGTATTGGGGGTAAGGTGGGATGTGGAAAGTGATGCCTTTACCTTCAATGTTGTGCTCAATGAGAAACCTGCCACACAACGTGGAATCCTTTCAGTTGTGGCTTCAGTTTACGATCCATTGGGTTTTTTGGCTCCCTTTATTATATCTGGCAAAAAGGTGCTGCAAGAGATGTCGTAAGGGCATAGGTTGGGATGAAGCACTACCTACTGAGTTGAGACCAAGGTGGGAGAGCTGGTTGAATGATTTTCCCAACTTAAGGAAGATACAGATCCCAAGATGTTTCACCCCTCCAAACATCGGTAAGATCTTGAGAACTGAGTTGCATCACTTTTCTGATGCAAGCAGTAAAGGTTATGGTCAGTGCTCTTATATCAGACTGGTGAGTGAAAGTAAGGTGCATTGTGCCTTGGTTATGGGGAAAGCAAGAGTTGCCCCCACAAAAGTTGTCACTATACCAAGGTTAGAGCTAACTGCAGCAGTGATGTCTGCGGCTGTGAGCAGTATGCTGAAGGAGGAGTTGGCACTTAAAGTTGACGGAGAATATTTTTGGACAGATTCCCAAGTAGTCCTTGGTTACATCAGTAATGAAGCCAGAAGATTTCATGTTTTTGTTGCTAACCGTGTTCAAAGAATTCGGGAGACCACTGATCCAAGACAATGGTACTATATTAACACGGGAGAGAATCCCGCTGACTATGCTTCGAGGGACCTTACAATAGAAGAGCTGATTAATTCAAACTGGCTCACAGGCCCCAGATTTCTCTGGAAGAAAGAAATAGATGCTAAACGAGGTACATTAGAGCTGTCGGTGGGAGACCCAGAAGTTAAGGCTGTCCAAGTATTGAAGACTGAGGCCGTAATGCAAGTGGATTTTCAACAGCAACTATCACGGTTCTCAAAATGGATTACAGTTGTGAATGTCATTGCCCGCATTCAGAGACTAGCAAAGAAGGTTAAAATATCAGAACCCTTAAGTGTGGAGGAAAGGAGGAGGGCTTCATTCACTCTTGTTCGATTAGCGCAACAGGGTGCCTTCAAAGAGGAACTGCATGTACTTAGCCAGGAATCTGGGAAGCTGCCTTGCAACCATCCCCTGTATCAGCTTGATCCATTTATTCAAGATGGAATAATGAGGGTGGGAGGACGACTGAGGAAGGCATCTGTACCCTTTGAATTGTGGCACCCAGCAATCCTTCCAAAGGATAGTGTCATCACACGTCTCATTCTAGTACATCATCATCAAAAAATTCAACATCAAGGCAGGGGACAGACTCTGAATGAACTGTGAGTCAATGGCTTCTGGATTATTGGAGGCAGTAAGGTGGTAGCCCAGTACATACGGCAGTGTGTTCCTTGTAGGAGAGCTCGTAGGCCACTAGAACAGCAACGAATGGCAGACCTGCCTCGTGACCGTACTGATCCTTCTCCGCCATTTACTTATTGTGGCATGGACTGTTTTGGTCCCTTTTATGCCAAACAAGGTCGCAAGGAATATAAGCGGTATGGTCTTCTTTTTACTTGTCTCTGCTCCAGAGCTGTCCATATAGAGATGTTGGAAGATATGACAGCTGATGCATTTATTAATGCTTTACGTTGTTTTATAGCTATTCGGGGAGCTGTCAGACAAATTAGATCAGACCAAGGAACTAACTTCGTAGGAGCAAAGAGTGAGTTAAAGAACGCCTTAAAAGAAATGAGTAAAGAGACTGTGGCAGCATACCTGGCAACCCAGCAGTGTGACTTCCGCCTAAATGCCCCCAGTTCAAGTCATGCTGGAGGCATTTGGGAGAGGCAGATTCGAACCATGAAGAGTGTAATGAGCTCAGTTTTGGCACAAAGTGCTGGGAGACTAAATGATGCTTCTCTTCGTACATTCTTCTATGAAGCAATGTCTATAGTCAATAATCGTCCATTGTCAGTAGATGGTCTTAGTGACCCCATAGGTTTAGAGCCTCTAACTCCCAACCATCTGCTTACCATGAAGTCATCTGTTCCACTCCCTCCACCAGGTACATTTGTTAGGGAAGATCATTACGCAAAGAAACGGTGGAGGCGGGTCCAGTATCTGTGTGAACAGTTTTGGGGCAGATGGAGGATAGAATATCTTGGTAACATCTCCCTTAGGCAAAGATGGCACACACCAAGATGGAATGTGCAAGTTGGTGATGATGTCATTGTGAAGGAAGGGGAAGCCCTTCGTAATGAATGGAGGATGGCCAGGGTCCTTAAAGTTTGCAAGGATGATGATGGGTTGGTGCGGAAGGCCACAATACAGATCGGGGATCGGGGGTTGGGAAAAAGGGGTGAACGGCTTACTAAACCCTCTATTGTTGAACGCCCTATACAAAAGTTAGTAATTCTGGTATCCAAAGGTTGAAATAAATGAACTTGCCCTATCACTTTATTAAAAAAAAAACATTTTCGCATGTTGAACTTTGTTTAATATGGAAATGTAATGTATGGTGAACGATTGGTTCATTTTTATTGAAGAGTGTGTATGAATTGTGGAGTCGAGCTATGATGTTTGATGTCATACTGTGTTGATGCCTGAAAATTCCATTGATTATTTGCATTTTATGCTTCAAATAAGTCATATGTAATTTGGTGGGAGTGTAGCTGGCGCTGATAGGTCATTTATGGGTTACAAATGATGTATTTGTGGTTTCAGTTGATTAATGTTTATATTGTGTATTTTTTTTCATAATTTCACAATTTAAATGTGCATTTTTGTGTATGTGTGTGTTGATTTTTCTAATTTTGTTGGTATGGTATTTGTTTTTGTTGTATTCTTAAGTTTACTAAGTTGAATGTCACGTGATCTGTTTGATTAATTTAACCTGGAAGCGTTTGCACATACTCAATGACGAGATTTGAATTGAGACATGTATGTTACAGCTCCTAACCATTCTACTGCTGGTTACAAGGCCAACACGGTAAATGTGTTAATGTTTTGTATATTTCTTTATTTGTGTTGATGTCCTTCGAATTGTTGTGTGTAAAATAGTTTTTCTCTGTTTGTATGTAGTTTTCACGGTGTTCCATATTCAGAAAATAAAACGTATGGACATCAGTATTGGAAGCGTGGACTGTTTTGACCAGCGAGTAGTTACAATGTGCTTATGGAATATTGTGTAAGGCTCTGCTTTATTTAAACCTGCTAAAAGAATGACATAAGAGAAGGGTGGTAGGGCCCTAAATATAAAGATTTGATTCTTGGGAGTATGTATTGTGTATTCTCAAAATATATTATGCTATTTTACTCAATATGATATTATTTTACTTAAACATATAATGTATGGTCACAACAGCAATCAATACACTGATCAAAATGTTGATTGTTATAATACTGGATGTCTTAACACAGATTGAGAGTCTCATGTGTATTCTGTTGGGCAGTACTGGTGATTTTCACTGGATCATATCAGTGAACTTAGGTGAACTCATGAACTTTGGGTAACTTCCAATTTATGATGTATGTCCCATGTGACCACCTCCAACCATTTGGAAATGGTGAAGTAAGGGTTGTTTTTAATTGGGATGGAGGAGTCAAGATCACGGTGACCGAGATAACCAAAATCCACCTTTGAAGATGGGCCAGGTGGGCTCACCATAACAGATAGGAGTAACCGGAATTACCAGTTTTGGTGAGCATGGATGGGTATAAGTATGGATGCCCGGACAGACAAAAATTCAGATGCGGCGGCCGTCATCTCGGCTTTGTTGCTTTGTTCAATAAAGTCTTATTTTGACATCTGGAACTCCGCTTCTTGAGCCTCATTGACTTCATTGAGAAAATTCATCAACTTTGCTCCACGACATATGACATAGCAGAATGTATTTGTCTGACTCTTACTATGTGTGGAAAGTTAACAGTTAGGAGATGTAACCTTGAAGGCTAGGGAAAAGATATAAATTGGAGTGAGCCCTCCCTTCTGGGTCGCACTCTGCAGTAACCTGTGTTTCTGTATGATTGTCTGACCTTCTTTGCAAAGAATAAATTATAAAAGACATTTGACTGAGTTTGTCTCTTACTTTGGTGAGAGTTGGTTTGATTTTTGCCACAACACTGGCTTGTCTTAAGACTTGTTTAAAAACATAGTTTAAATAGTTTGTTCAGTTAGATGTTTGTTGAAGTGTTGCTAATTGGGTTGCTAGGATATTCTGGGTGGTTCCTAGGCTCTTGCTATGCAGTTGTAGTGTTGCTAGATTATATGGTTGATAGTGTGTTATGATTACAGACATTCCCACCTCTGTTAATAACAGAAAATCAAACATTGTTTCCAAAACTGATCCAGTTTCAGTGCTTTGATATTATAATGTTTGGAAATTAACTTTAAATCATCGACATTAACATCTTAAACTTGCACTAAAACGTGATTTATACCATCTAAGTAGTAATTTAATAGAATCGCATGTCGTCTTTAGTGATACAAGCTCAGAAACATTTATTGTATAACCTGTTGACTTTTTTTATATTGTTTATTGACTTGGTGCCATGATGGACATTGAAATGTTATTTATTTTTAATTTTAAACAATATAGATGATTATTTGATGGTAATGCAATATTTGTGAACACAACTGTGCATGTCAGACCATAAATCCCCCAAAAATATGCATGAGGGCTTTCTTTGGTGTTGCCACCCCTCATAGATACATAGATACATAGATATCATAGGTTATTAACGTTTATAACTCAATAAATAGTTCACAAGTGTTCACTTTATATTAAGGCACACTTTCACAGGTTATTAATGTTTCTAACTCAGTAAATGACTTTCATGTTAAAAAACTTGATTCTCTAACATTAGCACTCTCTATTCTCTACACTTGGACTCTTTATTCTATTTTAAGTACTTGTTTTTCATTTCATTTATTATAAAAAACAAAAAAAAAAAACCTTTAACATTTGCGTTCTCTATTCTTTTGTTTTTTGGTTTTTTTTTTATGTAAAAATAATTTTAAAAACAAAAAATTAAAAACTGACCCTCTAACACCGATGTTCTCTATTGCTTTTCTGTTATTTCGACTTGTTTTTGTGACTGAGCTGTAGCTGACGATATAGAGGCAGTGTAAGATCCAAATGCAAGAAGTTTATTAACACTCAGCAAACAAATCCTAATCACAAGGCTGTATTGTTGTAGATGAGACAGCCTGGCTGTGTGTATATTACATTTCACAATATTTACATTTATATTTACTTATTTAGCGGGCACTTTTATCTAGCTTTATTTTAGCTTCACGTGAAGCAAAACCAACAATGGAGCAATATATGCACTCTGTCTAGATTACTGTTTCTGCTTCGTTTGCCTTGTTGGGCTGACTTTACGTTTGCTTGATACCAGCCTGTCTCATCTACAACAATGGGCAGCATTTTAGATAAATGTATTTAAAATACGTATTTGAAATACAAAATACTATTTTGTATTTTGTATTGTAAAGCCTTTGGGAAAAATCTAATGTAATTTGTATAAGATTTTCAAAATACATAAAATACTTTGTGCCAATCAACCTCTTTATCAGGGTGCTGATTTAGTTCAGACACACCCCTCCTCTAACCTTAACACTCATGCACGTGAGCCGCCTGCAGCAGAGTCAGCATTGGATCAGCGACTTTTCTCAGTTTTCTGCATTAAGGTAAGGGTGTCATCATGATCAATTCCTTGTTGATTAAAGTTAAAATGGTGCATCATTCAGATTTGCCTTCAGTAAACATGAAAGAATAATAAAGCACCGACACGTGTAGGAGAAGAATAGCGTTAGCTGCCTGTTAGCCAATCAATTTTGATAGGTTTTTTTTTTTAAATCTGTCAACTAGCTAGTCAAATGTGTTTAAAACATTACTGCATGTTAGGGCTGGGTGATATGACAGAACTTTATATATCTTAGGCAGCGATGATATAAAGCGTGAATCAATTAAACTTTTCAAAATCGTTTACATAGGCCTAATTAGGTCATTTAGAGCAAATAAATCTTTGCGGTGTTTAGTGGGGCAGCAGGAATTATTGGAACGTTGGGGTGGATGAAGCATGAATGAATGAATGAATAATATAGTGTGATGTACTTGGTTCAGTTGTACTTTGCTGTTTAAAGCGCGAAAGGAGATTCATATTTACACTTGCACGTTGCCAGATAAAGTTTTTTTTTTATTTTTTTTATGTGCGCACACTCCGTGACAGAGTGGAATGCCGACAATATGCCTCGTTATATAATTCTGTAAATCGGCGGGGCAACTCGTTGTTTTCCACACCAAGATAATCAAATAATCCCGTTAAACGCAGTATTTGAATTTGTAACTTGTGATTTTAGAAAAAAAAAAAACATTAATCTGTGTAACACTAAATTGTATTTTTTTTTAATTCATTAAACATTTTCTTTTAATTAACGAATGTATGAAACATGGACCATTACTTTATTCAATATTTCCGTTATGCAGGCTCATTTAGTAAATTTTAAGCATTTTACAAACATGGTGCTTAATGAAAATGCCATTTCCATGCCATATAACATTTCTGAATTGTGATTGTTCCCCCATCTATGCAAATGATTGATGTAGAGACAAAAGAAGGTTAATCACTGTCTGTCACCATCACTTTAATGTAGTGATTGTGTGCATTTGTTATGACACTGATGCATGATGCACAACTCTTCAGCTTTTAGATTTATTCTTCAAAAAAAAAAAAAATAATAATTTACATTTTTTTTATAAACTTTCTAATTTTAACAAACTGTATATAGAAGCAAACTTTACATGAAATAAATATAAAAGTTGCTATGCTTAAAAAGTATTGTACAACCTGCAAAAAAAAAAGAGAGAGAGAGAGAAAAAAAAAGAAATTCAGTTAGTTTTTGATGTGGTTTTAAAGCTTGCTGTGAAGTAAAAATAATATTTTGGTCATATTGCCCATCCCTGTTCTTACTGAGTTGAAGTCATGATGGTGATAAAACGTAATAAAAGATGTTTGGGGGAAAAAAATAGTTTTGTTTTTCCTACAGGGCAGGGGAACTGAAGATCATTTATAATCAGTAGTACACATCTAAATGTTTTTGTTTTGCATTCAGAATATGTCCAGATATATTTCAGCCTAATAGGGATGCCTGCACTTGATGGCCAATTTCACATGTATTTTGTGTATTTTAAAAATACAAAATACTGTATTTGTATTTAAATACATTTTTTTACACAGTATTTTGTATTTGTATTTAAATACATTTTTCCACTCAGTATTTTGTATTTTTATTTTAAATACATTTCTATGTATTTATGCCCATCTCTGCACACAGCTAATGTTAAAAATGCACAGTAACTGACTTCCTGTGGGAAAGTTAACATTTGAAAAAAATTATGCCATCTTAATTACTTTATTAAGGATTTTTTTGTGATTATTGATTCCAGTCTTTCAATAAAATCTACATATGATTAATCAGTGTTTGATGTTGATGTTTGCTCTCTGTTCTTCTGTTGAAGATTTCTGGATCTGATGTCATAAACCAGCAAAGCAACACCAGCCACACCCACCAGAGCAGAGAGAGCCAGTCGGATCACAGCTTCAGTAAAACCACAACAGTGACAGTCTTGTAAGAAAAAAAAAAAAAAAAAACAATAAAATACAAATATTAACAATTTAGTTTATGATAATAATAGTGCTGTTGATGTACCTGCACATGATTGACAGAGTTCACTGATGTCCAGATGTGTGGTCTGGTTGCTGATGGGATTGTTGATCACACAGCTGTAGGTGTTTTTATCCTGATATTCAACCTCCAGATGTAAAGAGACACTGCTGATGAGACCAGACACACTGGTGCTGGACAGTAAACTGTTTCCTTTATACCAGGAGAGACTCACATCACTCGCATTCACCACTGAACACCGCAGTGAACAATATGATGATGATGATGATGATGATGATGATGAACATTGTGAAGAGTCTCTGGTGATGACAGGAACATGAGCTGAAAATATTATGGAGTTATACAATAAATCAGTGTGAGAGTTGTCACATTTGTAAGCCTGTTAATATTTTAAACTGAATTAAAGTGTTAATGAATTATTTTATTAAATGATAAAGCTGATTTTATAGATCTCTCTAATTATGACTGATTAATGTCAAAATACATATATCTACAAAACAGGGTAAGTAGTTCACTACTCACCATAGACCGTGAGATTGAATGTGTTAAGCTTTTGTTTAGGATTTGTTCTGCTGCTGGTATAAAGTCCAGAGTCTGTGGTTGTGGTGTTTGTGATGGTCAGAAATCCAGTCTGATCCAGCTTCAGTCTGTTTCTGAATCTCCCATCAGCACTGTTATCATAAAACATACTTATATTTGTCTTTATGTTGATGTCAGCAATGAGAATTTCTTCAAACCTCCACTCGATCTCATCGTTCCTCTGTATATCAGTATCATTTAGAGTGACAGATTTTCCCTCCATCACTGATACTGACAGCACTGCATCAACACCCAACACACCTGATCAAAAAAACAGAAACACTTTTTCAGCAGTTCATAGCTTTCAGTCGTTTAACCGGCTCAAAGACCTGGAGGGCAAAACATCCATAGAACTGCAGCACAAACCTGTCAATTTTCCATCTGCTTTCAAGCTGAAAATATTTAGATCACCTTTTAAAAGAATTATTTTAAATCACTAAAAAGTGATTTAATTTAAATCACTAAACAGTGCATCAAACACCGAAAAACACTTAAAGTGCCTTAATGTATTTAAAACCGTGATATTTAAAGATCAAATTCAGTACACGCCTTATTAATGATTCTTTATATAGGCAAGCAGATGATACCGGAATATGAACACAATGGGCTAAATGGTTCAGTGTTTTCCTATTTAATGTGAAACTTTGCATGTTGCTTTATATTCTGGGTGCATTTGCTCGCCTGTACAAACTATGTATCTTTAATAAGGTGTTTACTGAATTTAGTCATTTAACATTGTTTTACTATGTTAGTGTAGAGTGGGGGAAAATGCCCCTCTTAAGGGTCTTTTTTTTTTTTTTTCCTGTGAAACAAAAGTTAAATATGTTCAGAAAAGTTATAAAAGTTATCATAGTTTTAGTGACAATGACATAAATTATAAGCAAAGTATAAAAAACACCCCCACCCCACACACACTCTGACAAAGATATTGGCTTTGAACATTTACAGCAAAATAAGAGTACAGGCAGTTTTAGCTTAAAATTAAAAAGAATATAATTAATAATTATGAATTATGACACAAAATTATAATAGTCTATTTGAAACATTTTATTAGCTCATGCTAACTGGCTAGCTAACTAGCTACCTGATGCTAACTTGAGGTAATTTTTAAATATAAAATCCAAATATTTTTATTAAACTAACTATTTAGAATTAATTTAATGGAAAAACAAAGGATTTGGTGTTCAGAACAGAATAACTACAGTAATTGCCCATTGCCCCTGGGGACGTTTTACCCCACCTGGCTGGGGAGCATTTGATTATGGCACCTATTAAATTAAGCATAATTCAATTTTGCAAGTTTAAATAATTTTGCGTGTACGCCTGACGCGCACACACTAAAATCCTGTCAAATAGTGCCTAATTACTGAACTAAGTTATGTATTGTGTCTGACTGTGCTAATACTGTGCTCATCGGTTGTTTAGGAAAAAGGTGGAGAAGAGAGAAACAATTCCCGTGGCAGACCACAATGTGATATCATTATCTGTTTATTCTTCTCAGTACAATAGATTGGTCCTGAGTCCCGACGCATTACAACCATCCTTCTTCAAAACACCTATATGGCACAGTTGGACAAATATGTTCCACAACTCACTGCTGCTCTCCAGAAAAAAGAAAATGGTCAAATATTTCGGGATTTTACAGGAGGTATGTATTCATGTATTAAGTGCCTTTTCTTTTTCACAGGTATTATTATTTAACACAGTGACGTCAAATACACTGTCCAGCCATAAAATGTCTCTGTTTGAATTTAAATGGGCAAATACTTAAAAGGTTAGTTCACCCAAAAATGAAAATTCAGTCATTAATTACTCACCCTCATCTTTTTCCAAACCCATAAGATGTTCGTTCATCTTTAGAACACAAATTAAGAATTTTTTTTATGAATATCCGAATACCCGATTTCTGACCTTGCATAGTTGAATAAAGTAACAAAAATTACTTTATTCAACAATTCTTCTCCACGTCACCATCTGCTGCCATTGTCGAGACTACAGTGACATATGCATGTGCTTTCCTCTGCTTATAAACATGGCTCAGCCCATGCCGTGTTCTGTGTCAGCAACACCACACACTTGTGTCATGGTACTCTCATGAATGGCAGACGGTGGTGCGGAGGAGATGAATTGTTGAATGAAGTCTGAATTTTCTTCGCACACAAAAAGATATTCTCGTAGCGTTATAAAATTAAGGTTAAAGCACTGATGTCACATGGAGTATTTTACCCGTGTCCTTACTGCGTGTCTTGACCTAGGAACATTTCAGTTGTGTTGCTGTCTGTGCAGGGTTAGAAAGCTCACAGATCTCATTAAAAAAACATTAATTTGTGTTCCGAAGATGAACAAAGGCTTTGCAGGTTTGGAACAACATGAGGGTGAATTAATTTTTATATAATTAGTTCATTTTAATTTATAATTTTAATTTATAGATATTTATTTAATTTATTTATATTTTTATATTAGATCCAATAGAAACGTTTAATTTAGAAACTTTTATTTTGAAATGCTCCTCAATATCAGTTGGCTGAAGCCAGAGCCCATGGTGAAAGTCTTTGTGTGTTTCATGTTCCATTTTGGAGATCTCTTGTCTGCAGCTATCCCTGCTTACATCAATTAGGGTTAGAAAAACTGTTGCTAAACAAGTAACATGTTAGAAACATAATAAACACTGCAATAATGTTCCAGTTGTAGAAACCTAAGTATTTAAAGTGAGTATTTAATTCCAAACAGTGATTTGACAGGGCAGTATAATTAAAGTGCCCCTATTATGCCTTTTCAAAAATGATCTTTCATGTAGTGTGTCATGTAGCTGTATGTGAACATAAACTATCTGCAAAGTTGTGAAGCCGACAGTGCACGATACATAAAGTTATTGTCTATCAAAAAGAAAAAAAAAAGAGTCGGCTCACATTTGCCTGAACAAGTCGTCTGCAGTTCGAATCTTTTTCTGTTACGGCCACACGTCACTAAGTAACACATTTGCATAATGTCGCCCACGTTCTACGTCGCGAACAACTTGTCCGCCCACAAACAGTAAAATTTCCATGTGGTTTACGTCACATGGATATTTACACATACATTATACAGAAGACGCTGTATCCTATGCTGTGAGTAAAATTGTTTTATATTCACTTTCAAAAGATGATGAATCTACAAAGATTGTATTTTCTAGCAAACGTTTAAAATACGTAGTTGTTTGTGTTATGTTGTGTAACAACCCTGCACATGTCATGCTAACCGGCTAAATCACGCTTCTGTAGTTCTGTTGTTCAGCTGTGGACCCACTGTAGTCTGACAAATTGTGATTGATGCAGCTTGACTGTCTGTCTGTCTCATTAGTTGGAGTAATGATAAAGGATGGTGCACGAAGCGGCTTTCACACCGAATACGGAAAGCGCTGTGCTATGAAACCCATTCGTTTTAATCACTTCTGCCTCGTGAGGATGACTTGTTTCTTCCTCGACCAAAGCGCACACCGCAGACAAAGTTCAAATAAGTTGTTCAAATGCTTTCCGCGTTCGGTGTGAAAGCCGCCTTAATGCATTATACAGTGTTGAAGTTTACAACATAGAGGTGTGCCCGGTTCGCTTACATAAGCAAATTGCGAGCACTTTCCACGGTAGACCGTGCTAACATGTCGATCAGCCACTTCAGCCGTTTCATCATTAGACTCTGGCTCGAATTGGTATGGTAAAATCGATGCCATCTTTTCTATGTATTGACGAGTATCCAGTGCTGTCAGTCAGTGATGGCAATGGGCATTTTGTTTTCCGACACACCGTACGCGGTAGACCAATCATAAAGGACTGCGCCATCTGACCAATCACAGCAGTGACGGCTCAAGGAAAGGAGGGGTTTAGAGAGACTGATTCTTCGAACTGTTTCGCACAAGTCGTTTAGGAATCATTTAGAAATGGGGTAAAATTAAATCTATTTTTGGAGAAAACTGAAGTGTTTTTTGACCTTGCATACATATAAACCTTTTTTGGGAGTCTATTAAAACAATATTAGCAACCTTTAAAATGGCATAATAGGGGCACTTTAAGGTAGTTCATTTGTAGTGAGTTAGAATTTTTTCCTGCCAGGTGTTTATAGATTGGACTAATAATCAAATATGTAACATTTACAGGCCAGTGATGTCCAGGAGAGATGTACAGGCAAGTCTAGTGTGACTGCGGATTTACACATGCATTTTCTCTCTCATCTGTTTACTTTCACTCTAACTTTTGACAAAAAACATCTGTGTTTATGATGACATACTGACGTATTTTTGTGCATATTGGCCGGTAAATATTGATAGATACCCAACCCCACTAATATCAGTTTCTTTTTTTTTTTTTTTTTAAATATAGGACAGTCAAAAAGACGACTTCTTGAAAGATCTGGAAAACATCACCATAGGCATATGTGTCATTAATAAGGAAGAAGGTGTTTTTGGAGACTACGACGATACTGGAATCTTTGTTGATGGAGTAATGATTCTTGAGCAGATCACATCTCTGGCACAAGCCTGTGCATTGATGTTGGCATACTCAAAAGAACTAAAATACTACTATGAACTTGTTCAAAATTCCTTATACAGATGGATTCTGAAAGGCTCTCCCCCAAAATTCTAGGACACCACTCCTGTTTTTAACATGTGTGCAGTTTTAGCAGTTTTCATGATTCACAAACAAATGTACTGTTGCCTGTTTCCACATATTTTTATTAAATTAATTGTGCAGTGTGGTCAGCACTACTGTTTGTAACATTTGTGCAGTTTAAGCACTGTTGTTTTAAAGATTAACAAACAATGTGAACTCTTTCCAACTGTGATTTTTTTTTTTTTTTTTTTTTTTTTTTACTTTGGGAACGTGCAGTAAGCAAGCATGTGTGTTCTAAACACTTGTTGTACACGCAAAGAAACTGTAATTAAACATACATTTGATGACAGTAAAGATAAGATCAAAACATTAAACTTACTGTTGTGTTTATTTACAGAGCCATTTAAGGACCTCTCCTTCAGAAAAAAAAAAAAAAAATCTATTTTTTAAGGTAAGTGGTTGCAAACAATTTATTTTAGCTACATTTAAAAAAGGTTGAAAGTTACTCAACGAAATGTGTTTATTTAAATGTAGTATTTAGTAAATTCAATTAATCTTTTTTTTTCAGTAATAAATGAAAAATTTAAGAGGAAGTAACAATTAAATAGGGCTGAAATTATTATTTTTTTATACTAAGGTAACTAAATAAAATTGATTAAATTCAACTGAATGTGTTTAAATTTAGATTAAATCAATTGATTGCAACTACTTACCCTAAAAAATTGAGTAAATTCAATGAATAATTTTTTCCAGTGTACAGTCATGTGAAAAAGTTAGGACACCCTATTGAATTCCATGGTTTTCCATATCAGGACATCATTAAAACAAAACTGGTCCTTGGATGGTCTTAAAATTTTGAAAATAAAACCTCAGCCTTCAGATGTGTGTTAACAGAATGCCAAGGTGGTAAGACATCAGCAATCATCTTAGAGAAGCAATTGTTGCTGCCATCAATCTGAGAAGAGTAATACGGCCATTTCCAAACAATTTGAAGGTTATTCACAAGTGGAAGACATTTAAAACAGACACCTCTCCTTCCAGGAGTGGACATCCCAGAAAATTCACCCCAAGATCAGACTGTGTAAAGCTCAGAGAAATGGCAGACAACCAAATACTGTGTGATGTGTCATGTGATGATGTTTATCTGAGGATTTATTTTCCAAATTTTAAGACCTGCCAAAGACCAGATAATTTTTTATTATGTCCTGATACAGAAAACCATGAAATTCAATAGGGTGTCCTAACTTTTTCACATGACTGTATGTGTGAGAAAAAAAAAAAAAGGAAAAAAAAAAGTGTCATTCTGAAAATATAATTATATTTTTCTTCTACAGCCCCCACTGTTCTCGTATCATATATAACTGATGTTCTACAAAACAACAAGCTTTAAAACATTAAAACACTTTTTTTTCTTACTGCTGTAAATGAGATAATTTTCTGTGAAATCCATTTTCTCTCCGGTACATCACCAGTGTAAGCTTCATGGTGAAAACTTCTACATTACTCAATGTAATGTAGTCCTAGTTACAATACAGATGTCTCCTGATTTCATTTTGTTGTTATTTGTTGTTCCCTCACTCTACCCTACTACTTAATGCAAACCGCATAAAAATAACTGACGGTCAGTAGAGCAAAGCCTCATTTTGCCCTTCAGGTGGGCATTCATATAAGAGTGTGACATCATGTGAAAACTATCAGTAGACTTGGAATTGTGGTTATTTTTTAACTATTTAACAGTGTGTTAGTGGACAGCTGTTCTGCAATGATTTCTGATTTTTGCATTAAATTAAAATTTTTTAACGAAGGAAAAAAAAGGCAACTTTCAGAACAGCAGCACGAACACAAATGAATGAAGTATATTAGTCTGATAAAACTTTAAAACATTACAAGCAAAATGAATGATGCAAACAGTAAAGAACACAATGATGCATGTGGACAAGTGAAAATATACACAGAACTGAAGCCTAATAGTAAAATAATAAAACTTACCAGCCAGACTCCATATGCACAAACAGAAGAACATACATGTGTCAAACATTTCCTTTTAGGTTTTCACAAAACAGTTTTAAATAACAGTCATTAATTCTAAAAAGACAACATGTAAATCTAACACAACAGAAGTAGACTGAATGTTTCTTAATAAAGCGATAGAAGAGCTAAAGAGAAGTGTGCTGCTGGTCTGTAAGCAGTTTAGTGAAACTCTGCATTGTATGCGAAGAAACCCCTCTAGTGCTGCTTCCCTCAGAGGCAGTCTTCACACAGATGGTTTTCACATACACCTATTTATAGTGACATTCATGACAGTAGGGTACACAAGGGTCGTGGAAGAATATTTGCATTGGCTCTACTGGTAATCAAACTGGTTGTATGGCAAAGATCCTTAGAGTGCACTGTGCTCTGCTTAAGACAGTGACCGTTTTTTTGACCAAAACAGTGACCTTTTTTTTTTTTTCAAGTCAGGTAGTGAAGTGTGACCTTTCATTTTCAATAGGTCTCCCATCCAAGTATAGTGAAAATAAAAGAAATGTAGAAATAACATTATGGTCAGAACCCTACATTAAGTGTTAATCTCTGCTCTATGCAAACAGCAGATGGCAGCAAAGCACTAGTTTATGACCTGCTGTTAAGAAGAAGATTAAGAGAAATGGAAATGACTTAATGACAATGAAAGACAACAGAAAGTAGCACACAGAATAAAATGAATGCTCACCAGTTGGTGAATTGCAGTGTTGAATATAAGAGCTTGGTTAATGTGATCTCTGAAATTCCTACTGATGTGCTCACCAGTATCACATTAATATATATATATATTGTGGCCAGTTGTGGCCTCATGGTTATGGAGAGTTAGACAGGTAACACACACAAAGGTTGCTTTGCTGCTTTTGTGATCAAAGTGAGCGCGACGTACAATAAAATGATCCTGCCGGAAGTGCGTGAAAACTTCTTATGCCTGTTCCATCTGTATTATCTCAGATTTTTTTAATCTAGCCTTATATGAAGACTTAATATGGCCCAGCACCTGTGAATAGATGACACCTACCCCTGTGAGGACCCCAGATACAAAATCATGGCATTTTCATTGTTTTAAAATGCACTCAATTTATAAAGCATTTTTCACTGCTCTGTGGTGTGGTAAAATATACAGGCTGTCTTGGCGTGAAAGTCGAAGCCATTAAAAAAATCATCATACATTTCTTAAAATGGGCTTTGATGTAACGTAATCCCGATTTTATAGTCCCGTTTTTTAACCAGTTTTTTTAACTCTTCTCTTTTCAACAATTTTCTTCTCAACACTCAAGTAATGTTATTTTTTCTTAAAAACTGGTTCTGACTCATATTTGTCCATTTATTATTATATTATTTAATGCTAAATGTATATCTGTTGAATATTCTTAAAAATTGATTCCAACTCAAATTCGTCAATTTCATAATTTTTGGTTTGAATATTAATTGTGTTTGTTTTATATTCTTAAAAATGATTCCAACTCAAATTGTAATGTTAAATATATGTGTTATATATTTATAAGAATATTCTAACTCAATACTGAGTAACTGTAAAGCACATTTAACCTGCACTGACAAAAGTAAATTATTTTATTTACATTTTTGTTGTTGAGTGTGTGTGATTTACTCTCTAGTTAATACAAATTACAGTCAGCTGCATGTGGGCCACATTAGGGCAGTGAGGTCTTAACAGAACTCAGCCTTACTAAAATGAAACTTAAGGCCCATATATGGGCCACATAAAAATGTATTACTTGGCCCATGATAGGCGGAGTTATGGATCTGGTTTGGTTCAGTTCTGGCTAAAAACAAATGGGCCAATTTTGGGCCGGCGAACAAAAACTAATCTGGGCCACACTTTAGCTGTAGGTTTGGGCCAGATCCGGGCCAAAGGAAATTTGCTAACTGGGTCTTGTCTATATCTCTTTTTTACCGTTAAGGTTAGTTAGGTTTATTAAAATTTAATAACCAACTTTAATTGAAGTGCTTTAATGTTCAAATAACTTGTTTCAGTTGATAATTTATGTAATTGTGTAATTTTAAGATACTTGTGTAAAAGGGAAGTCCAGTCATGTATCACTATCTGAGTCGTTTGTATAATACTTACCTGAAATACTTACCTGAGTTGTTATAAGTCCAGTTGTGTGAAAGAATAAGAATATTTCTGTATATATGGTTATTTATTTATTAATTTATTTATGTATTTATTTATTTATTTACTGTGATTTTATTGAAGTATCTGTCATGAACCTGTTCCTACACGTCAGTCTGCTTACCACCAGAGGTCGCTTTGACATTCATATCATACTGACTGTTATACCACACCTGGACTACGTTCCCCATCAGCCATTGTGGCTACCACCTGTACCCAATCAGAGACACTATTTAAACCCCGGTCTCCCTGTCACTTTTCGCCAAGTATTGGATTGCATTTAGCCCTTGTTTGTGTGTTAGCAACTTTACGGAGCCTTAAGTCAGTCTGTTTTCGAGTTTAGTCTTGTCTTGTTCTTGTCCTTAGTCATCTGAGTCTTGAACCCATGCATTGTTATATCGTCTTATCTGTTTTGCTGCCAGCCTTTTGATAACCCTCACCTGTCTGGAATACTCTATTGCCTCGCCCTTCGGATAAAGTTTGCAGCGGATCGACCGTCGCTTGTGTTACAGACTACTCTTTCGTCTTGCTGTCTGTACTCCTGTTAGCCGTTGTCTGACCCTGCCTGCTATGACCATGTCTTTGTCTCATCCTGTTAATAAAAGTTTGCAATTGGATCTGCCCGCCAGTGTTGGGAAGGTTACTTTGGAAATGTAATAGGTTACAGATTACAGGTTACTTGATTTAAAATGTAATAAGTAGTGTAACTTTTCAATTACTTTAGTAAAGTAATGTAACTTATTACTTTTAATTACTTTTCTAAATGTCTAATATTTTCAACTGTTAATCATTTGAAACATTTAAACCAGGCAGAGTTAACCTTACAGTAGCACTCGACACTGATTACTGTCAGACTTTCAAAATCCTTTATCACTTGAATTAAGATTATAATAAGTAAGGGATAATATACATCTTTATTTTGTGATAACAACTGGCTGAATGTACATTATCTCACTTATTACACAGCTGCTTGATAGATTATTTAGATGTTTCATGTCAAAATTATTAGACACAAAACACTGAGTTGAAATATTTGAACTCAAAGCTTCCATGAAGAAATCAGTTGCAGGCAAACGGCAAGTTCAAACTAGAGATTTTAGGGACACATGTAGTCATACCAGTTTTCTTACACAACATTTCACCACATAAATAATTAAGTAGTAGCAGCTGCGTTTGTATGAAACAATAGAGCAAGTCCACGATACCAGGATGACAGAAATAAGAAATTGTACACATGATATTGAATTAAGCTTTAATATTTTATTAGCTAACTAAACGCAAAGCTTCCGCCAAGAAAAATTATCAAGCATATAACACTGATTTAAGTTGCCCCTAGTCTGAGCTGTGTAATAATTGAATTTAAAGCACAGCCACTACAAATTCAGGCTTGTTTTTTTTTTTTTTCTTACTTTTTATGCCTTTTATTGTGAAAGGACAGTAGAGAGATGACGGAAAAGAGCTTGGAGGAGAGAGGGGAGCGGGATCGGCAAAGGACCTCGAGACGGGAATCGAACTTGGGTCACCGTGAGCGCAGTTGCACTATATGTCATAACAAGATCATAACATAAATAACATCATAACAAGAAATAGTTTAATAGCTATGATACTGGGTTTGAAATCAAATGTTTGCATAGTTATGACAGATAACACTTGCATTTAACAATGCCTTGGAAAAACATCTTAAAAATAAAGTTTATGCATAAACCCAAATAGGAAATAAAACAGTTATCGATTAAGCATATGTCCTATTCTGTGTCCTAAACTCCTGAAACATTGGTGTCTCATTTTAGAGCAGTCAATGCAATTTATGAAAGAAGCCAATTAAATCTGTAAGTGGGGGTGGGTGTGTGAAAAAATTCAGATGTAATCCCCTTTGTAATCACTGGCATTTTTCAAAAGTAACTGTAATTTAATTACTGTCAGGCATTCACCACTGCCACCTTCATCTGACACACACCCGGTAGCTCCACCCACTCGTTCACAGTCACCCGAGTTCTAACACTCAGCACCTGTTCCTCGTTGAGCCACGCCCTATAAAGAGGACACTCTGCCAGTTACCCATTGTTTGGTCTACTGTTCACATGCTATTCAAACTCTCCTTCCCTCGATGCTGTGGCGTGGCTCTTATACTGGACTTTGGGACTTCTACAATCTGCCTAAACATTCAGTTAAGAACTTCATTCCATGTTTAATGCTTTGTCTTTTAAATAAGACGTTGTTTAATAAATTGTTGAATAGTATTGCTACTCATCTCTTGTCTCCTCCATCCCCTTGTGTGTGTGTGAGTGTGACAGAAGACCAGACCGCTAACAAGAAATACACAGCATGAGCACCGAATCACCCGCCGCTACTAACCCTTTCTCCGAGTTGGTGAATGCCTTGAAGGCGGTGTTCCAACAGCCATCGACGCCGCCATCCGTCTCAGGATCTCCCATGGCCATGCCCGCAACGTTTGCGGGAGAGGCGGTTGAGTGTAGCGGTTTTCTGCTTCAAGTAAATCTCTTCATCAGGATGCAACCACAACTGTTCACCTCCGATGACGCCAAAGTGGCATTTCTCATCTCACTCCTAACCGGTAAGGCCCTGCTATGGGCTAAAGCTATTTGGAACGCAGACAATCCGATCATTCATTCATTCCTACGAACAGTTTACTAATCATTTCACCGAAGTTTTCAGTACAACTACAGGAGAACTCGCTACATCGGATCAACTCTTCCGGCTACAGCAGGGCACTTCTTCGGTGAATCACTACACTCTTCACTTCCGTACGCTGGCGGCGGCTAGTGGTTGGAATGAGAAAGCACTGCTCGGGGCCAACAGACAAGGCCTCAATCACGATCTCCGAGCTGCTATGGTGTTGTATGACGACAGCATTGGATTAGAGGCCTTTCTGCAACGAACAACCAAAGTCGCCCAAAACCTAGCCGCCTCCCAGCCACCTATTACCGCTCCTCAGCCTGCCTCGGTGGCTGCTTGTCATCCAGTACCAGAACCCATGCAAATCGACTCCTCACGTTTGTCACGCGCCGAACGGAACCGCAGAATCGTGAACGGTCTCTGTTTGTACTGTGGACAACCTGGTCATCACCTCCGTTAATGTTCCATCAGACCCCCACGCCCCGTGGTGAGTACCCTCTCTACAGAGGTGGAAATATCTTCTCACGTTGTTACCTGTAACACTGCATACTTCTAATATATCTGTGTTTCTATGCTGGTTGATTCCGGCTCTTCAGGCAACTTCATCTCTCAAGACTGTCTGAACCAACTGAACCAAGTTCTATCAGTGAAAACCATCCAAGGAAAACCACTGGGCGTGGGAAAATGCGATACTCTTCACCCATCATCACCTTGCAAGTTGGTCTGTTTCATTGAGGACATCAAATTTCTGGTACTGGAGGATTCCACCACCAGCATAATCCTGGGACGTCCATGGCTGCAACAACACCATCCGGAGCTCAGCTGGGACCCGTGTGACGTTCTGCACTGGAGTGACTACTCAACTCCCAAGTCATTCAACAACCCTATCCGCTCCCTCTGGTCCCAGCCGCCCTCGAAGAGCTTCGTGGAGCCCAAGTCTTCACGAAGCTGGACCTGCGGAGTGCGTATAACCTATCCGTATATATCGTATCCGTGCGGGAGACGAGTGGAAGACGGCATTCGTGACACCCACCGGCCACTATGAATACCGGGTAATGCCGTACGGCCTCTCCATCAGCCCATCCGTCTTCCAAACGTTTATGAACGAGGTGTTCCGGGAGTTCCTCCATCGGTTCATGATTGTCTACATCGACGACATCTTGATTTACTCCCGGAACATGGCCGAACATCGCCACCACGTCCAGCAGGTCCTCCACAAACTCAGAGAACACCGTCTATATCTCAAGCTGGAGAAATGTGAGTTCCATCGTCCATCCGTACATTTCCTGGGTTACATCATTTCGGCCGAGGGCGTGCAAATGGATCAGGGGAAGATCTCTGTCATTCAGGAATGGCCTCAACCCCTCACCGTCAAAGAACTCCAGCGCTTCCTAGGATTTGCCAACTTTTACAGAAGATTCATTAAGGACTACAGTACCATTACTGTGCCACTAACCTCCCTCCTGAGGGGTAAGCCTAAGACCATCAGCTGGAACCCCTCTGCCCACGAAGCCTTTCTCCACCTAAAGAAGATCTTCAGTACCGCACCCCTTCTACACCATCCAGATCCTGAACTTCCCTTTACGGTCGAGGTCGACGCATCCACCACTGGAGCCGGTGCAGCACTGTCCCAAGCGGTCGGTGAGCCTCCACTCCTCCATCCCTGTGCCTTCTTTTCCCGAAAGCTGTCTCCGGCGGAACAGAATTACGACGTGGGTAATAGAGAGCTTCTAGCCATCAAGCTTGCCCTGGAGGAGTGGCGCCACTGGTTGGAGGGTTCAGAACATCCATTCACCATCATAACTGACCATAAGAATCTTCAATACATCCGAGAAGCCAAAAGACTCAACCCCCGCCAAGCCAGATGGGCTCTGTTTTTCACACGATTTGACTACAAGATCACCTATAGACCTGGTTCTAAGAACATCTCAGCGGACGATCTATCCCGACTCCATTCCACAGAACAACCCGTTGAACCAGAGCCCATTGTACCCTCCAACCTCATCATCAGTCCCATCGTTTGGGAGTTGGACGAGGACATCCGTAGCGCCACTCTCCAGGAAGCTGCTCCGCCGGAATGTCCAGAAGGCAAGATCTTCGTCCCTCTCGCCCTACGTCAAAACCTTCTGGACACAGCTCATCGGTCTCCGGGCTCTGGACACCCTGGCAGCCAACGGACCCTCTCGCTCCTTCAATCTCGTTACTGGTGGCCCAGTATGCGCCGAGATGCCATCAGGTACGTCCATAGCTGCTCTGTCTGTGCCATGTCTACTTCTCCACGTCAACTCCCTACAGGCAAACTGGTTCCACTACCCATCCCACAGAGGCCCTGGTCCCACATCGGAGTAGACTTTGTGACCGATCTCCCGGCAGCCGAAGGTAACACTTGCATTCTGGTCATGGTGGATCGATTCTCTAAAATGTGCAAGTTTTTTCCCTTGAAAGGTTTGCCTACGGCGATGGAAACTGCTGAAACTCTGTTCCAACATCTCTTCCGCCACTTCGGCTTGCCCGAGGAGATCGTGTCGGACCGGGGACCTCAATTCATCTCTCATGTATGGAAAGCTTTCTTCAAATTACTTGGTGTAACAGTTAACTTATCTTCTGGATATCATCCACAGACTAACGGCCAGACAGAGAGGAAGATCCAGGAGCTCAGACGTTACCTCCGGGCATACTGTCACACGGACCAACACTGCTGGAGCAGGTTCCTCCCGTGGGCCGAGTACGCACAGAACTCCCTGCGCCAAGATACCACCGGCTTAACACCGTTTCAGTGCGTACTCGGGTACCAGCCTCCGCTGTTTCCCTGGACGGAGGAACCCTCTAATGTTCCAGCAGTAGACCACTGGTTTCGAGAGAGCGAGAGAGTGTGGGACTCAGCTCATCACCATCTGCAACGGGCTGTACGACAACATAAGCGCTTTGCAGATGTCTGACGGAGACCGGCCCCCGAATTCCAACCAGGGGACCAGGTGTGGCTGTCTACACGGGATCTCCGCCTCCGTCAACCCTGTCGTAAGCTGAGTCCCCGCTACATTGGTCCGTTCAAGATCCTGAGACGCATCAACGATGTCACGTTCCAACTTCAGCTCCCACCAAGGTATCGTATTCATCCCACCTTCCACGTCTCCGAGCTGAAGTGGAGATCCTGGAACCACCTTCCATATACACCGTCCACGAGATCCTGGGCTCACGGCGTCGAGGGGGCCGGTTGGAATATCTCGTCGACTGGGAGGGGTATGGACCTGAAGAACGATCCTGGGTCTCACGGGATGACATACTAGACCCCACCTTGCTCTCTGACTTCCATCGAGACCATCCGGATCAGCCTGCCCCTCGCGGTCGAGGTCGCCCTCGACGTCGTGTTAGGGCGTCGGGAGCCGCCCCTGGAGGAGGGGGTAGTGTCAGGCATTCACCACTGCCACCTTCATCTGACACACACCTGGTAGCTCCACCCACTCGTTCAGTCACCTGAGTTCTAACACTCAGCACCTGTTCCTCGTCGAGCCACGCCCTATAAAGAGGACACTCTGCCAGTTACCCATTGTCTGGTCTACCGTTCACATGCTATTCAAACTCACCTTCCCTCGATGCTGTGGCGTGGCTCTTATACTGGACTTTGGGACTTCTACAATCTGCCTAAACATTCAGTTAAGAACTTCATTCCATGTTTAATGCTTTATCTTTTAAATAAGACGTTGTTTAATAAATTGTTGAATAGTATTGCTACTCATCTCTCGTCTCCTCCATCCCCTTGTGTGTGTGTGTGTGTGTGTGTGTGTGAGTGTGACAATTACATAGTTTTTCTCAGTAACTGTAACTAATTACAATTACATTTATTTTGTAATTAAATTGTTACATGTAATTAGTTACTCCCCAACACTGCCACCTGCTTCACGCTTCATCTCTCACTCTGTAACAGTATCTATATATATCTATTACTGTAATTTAAAGTGTCTAAATGACTACAACGGTTATTAAAGACAACAAAGAGGACCGCTTGGGCAACCACTAACTCTGTCGCTCTCATTTACCATTAAGAGTACTACATATGTGTGTGTTTACCGTACCTTTTAAAGATGGACCTATATTAAATCATATGTAAATGTGAAATGGGCCATTAATAACAGACCAGTAACAGGTCAAATTGCATTATTGGCCCAATTGGTGGCCCTATATCTCCGCTTCCTTTCAGGGTGTGTTAAAAATTACACTGGGGGCTTATTCCCAAGGCCCTTGCCTGTCACCATACAAAAGTACAGTAATTTCTACGGTAGGAGTTTAAAGTTATGGACCCATGAATTTGACAAATATGACAATTCAGTATTAGGTTATGTTCCCAAGCCACTTGACTGTCACCATAAAGTCTATAATTTTTACACTAGCATTTTGAGTTATGGGCCTATTAATTTAACTAATATTACAATTCAGTGAGAGATCAAACTGCATCATTGGTCCAACTGGTGGCACTATATCTCAGCCACCTTTGAGGGTGTGTTAGAAATTCTTGACTGTCACCATACACAATTACAATAATTTTTACTGTAGCATTATGAAGTTATGGACCAATGAATTTGACATGAAAATTCAGTAACATAAAATTGCATTATTTTCGGCATTATATCTCCGGTGTCTTCGAGGGTGTGCTGAAAGTTTCACTGGGGGCTTATACCCATTGTGCTTGTCCAGAAAGTTTATACCCAGTGTGCCTGTCCAGAATCTTCAGAAAGTTTCACCACACCCTCAAGGATAGCTAAGATATAGCCCCTCCATTTGGGCCATGAATGCAATAGCTTGACTATATTGTCACATATGTCAAATTCATGGGCCCATAATTTCAAAATGCTACGGCAGAAATGATTGTAATTGCGTAAGGTGTCAGTCAAGTGCCTTGGGAATAAGCCCCCAGCGGAATTTTTAAAACATTCTCAAGGGCAGCTGAGATATAGCGCCACCAATTGGGCCAATAATGCAATTTAACCTGTTACTGAATTGTCGTAACTATCCAATTTATGGGTCCATGACTTCAAAATGCTATAATTTTGTATGGTTACAGTCAAGTTGCTTGGGAATGAGGCCCCAGTAGAATTTTTAACTCAAAGGAAGCTGAGATATAGTGCCACCAATTGGGCCATTAATGCAATTTGACTTATTACTGAATTGTCATAACTGTCAAATTCATGGGTCCATAACTTCAAAATGCTACCATAGAAATTATTGTAATTTTGTATGGTGATAGCCAGGTGGATTGGGAACAAGCCCCCAGTGGAATTTTTAACGCACCCTCAAAGGAAGCTGAGATATAGCGCCGCCAATAACGCAATTTGACCTGTTACTGATCTGTTATTAATGGCCCATTCCACATTTACATATGATTTAATATAGGTCCATCTTTTAAAAGGCACAGTAAACACACACACACACACACACACACACACACACGCATATATATATATATATATATATGTTTGTATATATATATACAAACAAATGTGGACAATGTATATAGATATATACAGTACAGTGTACAGTAACCAACAATGCAATCGCTTAATCAATTTAATTCACATTCATTTGTATAATGCATTTCACATCACATTTTTTTATAGAACAGTTTGACAGAAAATGCTTTTTTTTTTTTTTTTCTGTTGCGAAACCAGAATAGTATTTATAGGAGTGGCCCTGCTGAAAAAACCAGCTTAAACCAGCTTAAGCTGGTTTTTCAAGCTGGTTTTAGAGGGGTTTTGGCCACTTTTTTTAGCTGGTCAAGCTGGTTTTAGCTGGTTTTAGCTGGTCAGCCAGGCTGGTCGTAGCTGGTCAGGCTGGTCTTAGCTGGTCAAGCTGGTTTTAGCTGGTTTAAGCTGGTCAGGCTGGTCTTAGCTGGTTTTAGCTGGTCAGCCAGGCTGGTCTTAGCTGGTCAGGCTGGTCTTAGCTGGTTTTAGCTGGTCAGGCTGGTCTTAGCTGGTTTAAGCTGGTCAGGCTGGTTTTAGCTGGTCAGCCAGGCTGGTCTTAGCTGGTTTAAGCTGGTCAAGCTGGTCTTAGCTGGTTTAAGCTGGTCAGGCTGGTCTTAGCTGGTTTTAGCTGGTCAGGCTGGTTTTAGCTGGTCAGCCAGGCTGGTCTTAGCTGGTTTAAGCTGGTCAGGCTGGTCTTAGCTGGTCAAGCTGGTCAGCCAGGCTGGTCTTAGCTGGTTTAAGCTGGTCAGGCTGGTCTTAGCTGGTTTTAGCTGGTCAGGCTGGTCTTAGCTGGTCAGCCAGGCTGGTCTTAGCTGGTTTAAGCTGGTCAGGCTGGTCTTAGCTGGTCAAGCTGGTCAGCCAGGCTGGTCTTAGCTGGTTTAAGCTGGTCAGGCTGGTCTTAGCTGGTTTAAGCTGGTCAGGCTGGTCTTAGCTGGTCAAAATGTTTGATGATGGATTGATTACATAGTGTCTGCCTCAATTTTCCTGACAAATAATGCAACAAATAAGTAATATGTTTACTTTTAATAATCTGCAGGACCACAAGGAACCATTAAAACGATTTTTATTTGATCTTACAGCCCCTTTAATAACAAATATTTACAAAGTATTTACAAAATAATTGGAATGATTACAATTCTAAAACTATATTAAGAATTAATGGTGAAGATGAACGGTAACAGAATTCTAAACATATTATGCATTTTCATTTTTCTTTTCTTTTTATTATATCTTGTATTTTTTTGGGATATGTAATGCCCCACTTGTTTCTCCCTCTTCTCTCTCTCTCTCTTCTTTCAGGCTCCTTTTGTTTCCGCCAGTCACTGAAACAGACTTAAAAAAGAAATAATTTAGATTATTAATTTTCAACAAGTAAAACTACTTAAAAAAAAACAACAACAAACTATAGTGTCATGTCTTTGTTGCACATTTTCCTTTTTATATATATATATATATATATATATATATATATATATATATATATATATATATCTCTATGAACTTGAGGGTGTCAAAAAAACAGAAACTCCATGCTTACTTCACAGACATGAAAAAATTTATCTATAGAAAGTGAAATGTCTACTTTTAAATAAGCCAGTTAAAATGGAAAACAAATATTTTCAGATTGTGTAATCCATTCAATCAAACGTGCACATCCACTGTAGAGATGACAAGTGTTATCGACTTTATCACTGCAGCCAAAAATACAGAAAACACATATTAATGAGTTATTATAATGTTAATGCAGTCTTCTTTGCTGTTTTCTTTACCTGACACATTCATAATTATTACTTCTGCCAGTGTTCTGTGGCAAGCTTTGTGTGCGCTTGAGCACTGATGGGCTATAGGCAATTAAAGGTTCATTATTATAAATTATATAGTTTATTAAAATGCAATTACTCGACTAATCTCTTAAAAATAAATGACTACTAGTTGACCAGAAATTTTTAGTCATGGGCAGGCCAAATGATTACATATAGTGCATGCATGAATGAATAGAAAAATTAGATTACCTCTCAACAAATAGAAAACAGAAAATAGAAATCTTATCTAACAATAGAAGTCTTTACTATCAATTTCAGTTCAACACGTACTTGTGGGATAAAAGTAAAAAAAAAAAAAAACAACAAAAAAAACTTTTTTTATCCATGAAAGTATCCTGAAAAAAAGTATCATAGGTTCCAAAAAAAAAAAAAATATTTCTATTCTATTCTAAAATTGATAATAAATCAGCATATTACAATGATTTATAAAGGATCATGTGAGACTGGCGTAATGAAAAGACATTACGAAAAATGAAAATTCAGAAATAAATTACATTTTAAAGTATATTAAAATAGACAAAAAAAACTATATTTTAAATTGCAATAATATTTCACAACATTACTCTTTTTTTTCCAATTAATTTTCTGTATTTTTGATCAATTAAATGCAGCTTTGATTAACAGAAGAGACTTATTTAATAAAAAAAACATAAAAAAATTGTACTAATCCCAAACTATTGAATGGCAATGTAGATAATAAAAGAATATAATAAAAGGAAAAAGGAGATCTTGGTATGTGTGTATGTCTTACATTTCAGAAATTCTGCTGACAATCCTTCACTTTGCAAAGAAGGGTGGCAACTTGAGTTCACTTCAACCGGTTTCTTCTGTACCATTTGCCCTGTTGTTATAGATGGCACTTTTCCTTTCGACTTCTTAGCTCCTCTGTAATATCTACAAATCAGTCAGGAAACAAACAATATGTAATTCACATTAGTTTTAGCTTTTGAGATATCTGAATCATTCTCCCTTAAAATTCGTCTCTCTTCTGGAGTTGAGAAACATCTTCTAACATATCTACATGTAAAATTCAGGTATTCAAATGTTTAGAATGCATCCATTACCTTTGAATGAACTCCAAATCTCCGTCTGTCTCCTCCTGGTAAAGTTACTCCGGAGTGAATATATGCTGAGAAAAGGCCAGACAGGAAGATGGGCTGAATTAACTCATTCTTTAAACCAAAGTTAGCAAAAAGCATTACAATCAAACAATAAGCGAATTAGCAAGTTATCAAAGGTTCTCGCACGTCTCTCTGCTTACGTTAACCGCTTTAACAGCACCGTTCAGAGTTTACGTGACATTTACATACTCCGTGAGCGGGATGACCGCGAGTTGCGAGACTTAAGTAACGTCACGCGTTTCATTTCGGCGCCCGTGTTTACAGATGACTGCTTGTGCAAATTTGATTTACATCATAAAATACTAACGAGAAAGTGTGCTGAACAACACGACGTTCCCGTGAATCACAACTGTTGTCAGTGAAGCGTGTAATTATTACCGTAGGAACCCAGAGATTTTCCGCCTGTAGCCGCTATGAGGCCGGGGAATGTGTGAAATCCTCCCGCGACCGCGCTGCTTAAATAAATCACTTACCGCAGTTGTGAATCGTACTTATTGCTGCTCCCGAATGTCGACCGTTGAAGAAAATCCCGCCTCTGTAGATTTAAAATTTACAGCAATATGCTGTACGTTTGCGTCAAACCACCACGTGATCCACGTGATCAGATTACGCTTTAAGCATTTCTTGTTAAAGATATTGTTTTTTTCTCCTAGTGTTTTTTTTTAATTGCAGGTGATTGTTATCTATTATATAAAGACTGTGTTTGTTTAATTTATATTTTGTGTAAAAGTCTATCTAATACCGAAACACTCCTTAAAAATAAAACAGCTGACTATATTTGGTCATACAACTATGGTGAATGTATTTCTTCAGACAATAATTTAATCTGATTTGAGTTCTATGCTGATTTTTTGAGTGCTAGCTTGATTTTATGCTATACTTTATACTACAATTTATTTAAGACTCTTCTCAGATATATTATCATTAACAACTAGAATAATTTAAGATGTATCATCTAGCCTGCCTGATTATGATACTAAACTTACCTTGAATTGAACCTTGTCAGTAAGTGAAACAAACTGATTAATTTGTAATTAGGTCAAATGGACACCAGTTTGGTCAGGCTGGGAGACCAACTAAAACCAGCTACTTCCAGCTAAAACCAGCCTGGCCAGGCTGGGAGACCAGCTAAAACCAGCACCTTCCAGCTAAAACCAGCTACTTCCATCTTAACCAGCTAAAACCAGCCTGGCCAGGCTGGGAGGCCAGCTAAAACCAGCTACTTCCAGCTAAAAGCAGCTACTTCCAGCTTAACCAGCTAAAACCAGCCTGGCCAGGCTGGGAGGCCAGCTAAAACCAGCTACTTCCAGCTACTTCCATCTTAACCAGCTAAAACCAGCTACTTCCAGCTAAAACCAGCCTGGCCAGGCTGGGAGACCAGCTAAGACCAGCTACTTCCAGCTAAGACCAGCTACTTCCAGCTACTTCCAGCTATTTCCATCTTAAACTAGCTAAAACCAGCCTGGCCAGGCTGGGAGACCAGCTAAAACCAGCTACTTCCAGCTAAAACCAGCCTGGCTGGGAGACCAGCTTGACCAGCTTGGCCAGGCTGGGAGACCAGCTTGACCAGCTTGGCCAGGCTGGGAGACCAGCTAAAACCAGCTACTTCCAGCTTAAACCAGCTAAAACCAGCCAACCAGCTTAAGCTGGTTTTAGCTGTTTTTTTCAGCAGGGAGGTATCAGAAAGAAGTTGAAATTTAGTACAAATTTTACAGAATCCAGTAAAAATTATAATATTTACAAATACTATTTATGCATTAAGCAAACTTTGAGTGCATTTTAAAACAATGAAAACGATATAATTTTGTATCTGGAGTCCTTGCAGGGGTAGGTGTCATCTATTCACAGGTGCTAGGCCATACCCACCCAGAACCAGACCTCATTTGGACGTCGTTTTTTGGGCTAAATCAGGTCGGCCCGTCATGGACTTCTTTTAGCCCAAAAATCGACGTTGAAAATTGGTCGTTGTTTGGTCCGTCGGATTTAGTCCTAATTTAGCCCAAAAATCGACGTTGAAAATTGGTCTTTGTTTGGTCCGTCTAATTTTGGTCCAAAGTTGCCCAAAAATCGACGTTGAAAATTGGTCGTTGATTGGTCCGTCGGATTTAGTAGTAATTCACATCCGGGACATTTCCTCGTGTGTGTGCCTCACCCATTTGAAAATTTTTTTTTACAGATGCCATTTTTTTCCTCGCGATGCGGAGCATATGAGGACGGGAAACAACGAAATAAAGTGTTTAATCTTACGCACAATATGTGTTTTGTAATATCATATCGTTTTATAACGATATAAATGTGCTGTATGCCGCTAAACTTTTCTCAAAGACATTTTTTTTTTCCACTCGCCATGCGGAACAGACGAGAGCGCTGTGCAATTAATGTTAACCTTACCCCTAAACTTTTTCTTTGAGAGATAACATTATTTCCTTTTACTCGCGATGCGGAGCAGACAGGACAGTTGGTTTTATCAAGGAAAAAACAGAAAGTAAGTGTTTTACCTCATTTACATAATGTAAAATAATTATGACCACCGCATTTCTGTGCTGTGCTCTCCTGAACTTTTTCTCAGAGAGATATTTTCTTTCAATGACAATGTGGAGCAGACGGGAAAGTTGGTTTTATTAAGGAAAAGTGTTTTACTTCGTTTACATTATGTGTAATATTACTGTATGATGATATTAATATGCTGTGTGCACCTAAACATTTCTCATAGATCTGAATTGCTGTGCAGTGCTGAGGTGGAGGTCGCTTTTAACAGGGAAACACTAGAAGTAAATGTTTTATGTCATTTAAAATATGTATTTTATAATGTCATATGGATTTATAGTGATGTTTATGTGCTATTCTCTCCTTAACTTTTTCTCAGAGAGATATTTTCTTTCAATCACAATGTGGAGCAGACGGGAAAGTTGGTTTTATCAAGAAAAATGGCAAAAGTAAGTGTTTTACTTCATTTACATTGTGTAATATTACTGTATGATGACATTAATATGCTGTGTGCACCTAAACATTTCTCATAGATCCGAATTGCTATGCAGTGCTGAGGTGCAGGTCGCTTTTAAAAGGAAAACACTAGAAGTTCCACTTGTCCTGTGACTTCAGCAGTTTCAGAAAAAAACTTCTACGACACAGGAAAAGTTCCTGATTTTAACATTTCTGAAGAGAGCTGCTGACAGAGATATAAAAAACACAGGTGATCTGAGAAAGCTTATTAAATTACTTTATATGTATCTTTCATAATATATTTAGCCTGTATCACCACGCATCTGTAATTTTCTTTTGCAAAATTATATATATCTATATACTTTTATGTTTGTTTGCTTGTTAGATATTTTAAAAGGACTTGAACATACAAACATAAGTAACACTGTATATGAGTATTAAATAAGTAAAAGTAAAAATGTAAATTCTGTTATTAAACTGTATTGTTTTGTATATTCTATATATTATTTATTTTTCTTTTCTGCATTTCACCTTTGCTGTAGTTTACTTCTAATAAACCTGACATTGTATAATAAATATTGTTGACAGATTGTTCACGTTCCAGATTGTTTATGTTCCTAGAATGTTCCATGCTAATGGCCGGTCACCAGAGTTGGAGCGTATCTCCTGTCAAAGAACATCTTTAGACATTATGAACCATATGACCAGTAAGTAATAACTTAAACATACACTACCATTCAAAAGTTTAAGGGTCAGATTTGTCATGTATTTGAAATAAGTCTTTTATGGCAACAACTGCTGCATTTATTTGAATAAAATACAGTAAAACTGTAATATTGTGAAATTACCATTTTTAAATAACTATTTTCTATTTCAATATGTTTTAAAAAGTGATCTAACCTGATTTTGCAGCATCATTATGCTTACACCGTGTCTACATTGGATGCGAGTGGCATGGCATGACAAAATACAGTAGAACCCATTATAATCATTGATGCAGTCTATACTGGATGCGGCGAGGGGCGACACGACAAATCCCATACAGTAAACTGCTACCGCATTCTATTTATGACAAATTACATTTTACAATGTATTCACATAGAAAACAGTTATTTTAAGTTGTTATAATAAACATTACTGTTTTTATTTATGATCAAATAAATGCAGTTTTCTTGGTGAACATAAGAGACTTATTTTAAAAACATAAACAAAACTGACCACAAATGTTAATGACATAAGGGATACAAATATTAGTCCATTTATTCTAATAAAGTGCAAGAAGCTCTTGAAAATATTAACGTAAACAAATTTTTTTTTTTTTTTTTACCTTTGGTGATTTGTATTTGTATTGTATCGCAGTTTAGTTTGTAAATGCGGCTTCAAACAATCCTAAATGCAGTTGTATACGATCCCAGCCAAAGAAGAAGGGTCTTATCTAGCATAACGATTGGTTATTTTAAAAAAAAGAATACAATTTAAATACTTTTTAATGTCAAATGCTCGTCTTATCTTGCTCATCCCGACCTCTGTTTTGTTCCGGTTCATAACAGTTAGTGTATGTTGAAAAACTCCTATCTCATGTTCTCCCTCAACTTCCAAATCATCCTATATCGCTGTTTTACCTTTTTTGTTAAGGGTGTTTGATCTTCTTTACATGTTCACTTTGCAAAGACTGTGTCGGTACTTCTGCAGCGATGTAGGATGATTTCGAAATTATTTTTCAAGTTGAGGGAGAAAATACGATTGGAGTTTTTCGACATACACTAACTGTCTTGAGCCAGAATACACAGAGGTCAGGGAGAGAAAGACAAGACGAGCGTTTGAGATTAAAAAGTATTTTAAATTGTATTCTCTTAATGAAAATAACTGATTGGTTCGCTAGATAAGACCCTTCTTCCTCTGCTGGAATCATTTACCATCGTTTGAAGTCGCATTTAAACTGCATTATGGAATTTAAAAATCGGGGCACCATATCAGTCCATTATATGGAGAAAAATGCTGAAATGTTTTCCTCAAAAAACATAACGACTGAAGAAAGAACGACATGAACATCTTGGATGACAAGGGGGTGAGTACATTATCTGTGAATCTTTGTTTTGGAAGTGGACTTCTCCTTTAAGAGATGCCTTAATCACAAAATGTTTACTGTGCACTGAAATGTGTGCTCCCTAAATAGCTGTGAAAACCAGGAAGCGTCGATGCTCACTACGTTACCTTATAGGAAGTTCTGAAGCTCAAAACTTAAGAGATAATTCACTACAATATGACATGTGACCGATTTTAAAACACAAACCAATATCATATTTCAGCATAAACATACATCACTAGACAGGTAATGTCTAATCTAGCAAACATTTACAATTTATTTATGGCTGAAATCTTGCACATTCATGTAACAAATTATTTATAATGCACTGTAAATAGCATTAAAAGAGCTGTGTGTAAATATCAGTAGTGATGCTGTACAGTGAGGATGGAATAGTCACCAGTGTGCAGTGTGTAGTGAGCCACTGTCCTTATCAATGTCTGAATTTGTAAACACAATTTATCTATTCACAAGCTAGCAAACTATTAAGGTGATTGAGACGCACCCTCTGTATGGCAGTGGACTTTGAGGGCCAGAGTTGAGAAGAACCCCAGACACACTAATTAGTTAATAATCACTCATGAAGAATGATTACACTTTCATTTGAACAGAAATATGCAATATTTGACTCATATTCAGTGATGTTATTATTTTCTATTCCATTTTGTTTCAATCACAGCTAAATAAAACCAAAGTCCATTCAGCCACAGGTCACTGCATCTTTTGCTGTGTAAGTTTTTTTTTTTTTTTTTTTGTAAATATCAAACACATTCTCAGTATTTACATATGTTGCGGCTTTTATAACCATTATAGGGATCACTGTTTCAGTACAGTTCTTATGTACTGTCCATTTAACATTTCAGCAGCTGAATTCTTTTAGTACTTGCATAGTAATTTTAATTGTACCACATTTGCGATGCATATATAGGAAGTCACATAAAACTGTTGAAAATTCTAGAAAATTGTTCTCATGCTGTAAGTCAGTTCCCACTCTTTTGTTGATTTGTTTGTTTGTTTTTAACATTTACATTTTGGTTCTTGTTTTCTTTCTCATTTTTAGATGCTGGAGAAAAAGCAGCCAGGCTGAAGCATTTAAAGTGGAAACTTTTGTCGTGGCTCAAAAATCCAGGATTGGGATGGTGGAAGGAGCAGAAGAACCAGAAGACCAGAGATCATGCAGAGATCTACTGATGCCCCTGAGGGAACTGTTTAACTAATGTGTTAGGTTAAACCAAAAATTTTCAGCACTCACCTTCATGTCTTTCCAAACCTGTAAAACTTTTGGTCATCTTTGAAACATAAATGTAGATCTTTTTAATGAAATCTGAGAAATTTCTGTCCCTCTATTTCACAGTTTATGCAACTACCACTTTCGAGCCTCAGAAAGGTAGTAAAGACAGCATTAAAGTAAGCCATGTGACTCCAGTTGTTTAACCTTAATTTTATGAAGTGGTGTGAATGGTTTATATGCACAAAAAACATTGCATTTTATTCACACACAAACTAAAATCTTATGGTGCTGTTGTGAAAATGTGTTGGAGATACCTAATGTATGAATAAAGATGTAATTTTGTTGTTGTTGCTGTTTTTTGCATACACAAGGCATCTGTTAAAAATATCTTTATTTGCATTCTGCACAAAAGTTTCTTATTGTTTTGGAGTGACATGAGAGTAAGTAATTAATGGGAAAATTAGCATTGTTTGGGTGAGATGTGTCCTAATGTGGTTAGAATTGGTTATTGTCCTGTGTTATAAACATTTTCAGTATTTCAAAGATTATTGTTTTGAAAAATCAGTTTCAAATAAATACTGCTCCTTTCAAAGTTCTGTTTGAAGAATACTGAAAATATGTTTTCCACAGAAAATATTGGGCAGCACAACTGTTTTTCACATTGATAATAATCTGAAGTGTTTCTTTAGCAGCAAATCATATTAAAAATGTTTTCTGAAGGGTCATGTGACACTGAATACTGGAGTAATTATGATGAAAATGTAGTTCACATGAATAAATTACTTTTCACAATGTATTCATATAGAAAACATATAGTTATATTTTATAAGTTTACTGTTTTTACGGTATGTTTAATCAAATGCAGGCTTAATTTGTGATCAGGAAAGTGTTTTTTACTTGAAAGATGTATTTAATGTGTCAATAAATGTTTTAGTACTCTTTTGTGAATTGTCTTTTTGAATATGAGATAAATAAAACCATGAATTTACGGTTGAAATTCGGCCTGAAAAAGACGTCTTTTTAACTTTAACTTTACAACCATATTTAGACGTAATTTGGACGTCTTTTTATAGTCGTCTTTTCGTCTTTCACTTTTCGACCAAATTTTCACGTTGTTTAGACGTCTGGCATTGACGTCCTTTCGACGAGTTTTTGCTGGGTGGGTATTAAGTCTTCATAAGAGGCTAGATTCAAAAAATATATATTTTGACACGTTCAATTGATACTTTCAATAACTAACGAATAATGTAATTAAATTTAATGTTGACAGTCCGTTTTCGCTCTTATCTCAGTGTTATTTACATTTAACAATCGTTTATTGTTCGTATTTGAAAAAGAGACGGTCCCTAAGTCGAGCGTGAAGAAGAAGCTAAGAAAGGCGGAAGCGTCGCGTTTCTAAGGTGGAACGGATAGCGTCAATAAGAAGCTGTGAATAAGAAGCTGAATTCAGTCTCGTGGTAAACATAACGTTTTCCTACGTGTCAGTGTGGATGAGAAACTTTTGAAAAAAAACGCTTGAAACGCTAGTGTGGACGGAAAGCGTTTTAAAACGAAAACTACGTTTTCAAATGTATTAATGTACGTTAATGTAGAAGCCTTCGAATTTTACTTTCCTTTTGTCTTGTTCTTCCTTTCCATTGATGCTTCACACTCCAGTCCAGTTGGTGGCGTTAACACACCGGGAGTTGGATAGTCAACCGCCATTAAACCACACCAGAAGAAGAACAAACACACGAAGATAAAGAAGACGACGCCTTAGACGCCATTGGAGTCTTCTGTTTTATCCCATTGTTTTCGATATTTTAGAAACATAAAGTTGCGGATTTTTTTTTTTTTTTCCCCCCTGTAGCCTTTAAAACGTAATGCAAATTTACTGGTCAGTCAGAAGCGGTATTACGTTGTTTTTAGTTGGTTTCGTTAGCTATATTTTAAACGAGTGGGTCTGGTTCGAAAACAAACGCAACGAGTATTAAAAATATACATCGAAATATCGTTTCTGTGGAATCTACAATAACATGAAGAATTCTATGAAAGTCGTCCTGTTTTTATTGTTATTGTGCGGTAAGTGTGTCATTTCTGTTCATTCTGTAACACTTTCGTTTTCACTTTAATACCGGTGTTGTGCCGAAATCGGTGACCTATCGAAAACTGTTACCAGGGGTCGCTGTTCAGCACATGTTCGCGCGGGAGCGCGCACGTGTTAGATCAGACCCTAAATGATCAGCGTCAGAGACGAGCCGTGCTGTAAAAGATGTTTCATGTCTAAATGTATATGTAGAAAAGAAATGAAACATGGATGCTGCTGCTGTTGTCTGTTAATGCGTTACTTTACTACTAAAAATGGTTTCTTGTGATCTTATTTTTTTATTTATTTTTTATTTTATTTTTGTTCTTCTAGTCTATAACATTCCGATAACCTAATAAATGTAGATCTTAACCTTGTTCTTATTATTAGTTCCCGTAATTACCCAGTAGTTTTGGAGGGTTACTGAATCTGACAAGGAAACTGTCATATAGGCTAGCCAGAGCTAGTGCCCCCTTGGATTTTTGAGCCAAGTGGATTTTGAATTAATCTGCCAAAAGACAGCTGAATAGTATTTTTATATTTGATACAATCACATTGTTTCAAATCAATTCAGCTGCTAAATTCAAATCTGCATTCGCTGGCTGGCCCTGAGCTAAAGACAGGCGCGTTTCTACAGCGCTGCGCATTAGAACCAATCAAACGCGATTCTGTTGAGCTTGTGAATACAATGACCAATAGGTTGTTTGCAATCACGTGATTCTGAGGACGCGCGAAATGCAGATGGAGGGCAGGAAGTGATTTTTCTCTTTTTTTTTTTTTTTTCAGTTGTTTATGGGAATCGGTCAAACCGAGAAATTTTGTTTCATATCGTGTATGAACATTTGCTGTTTATAAGGAGGAAAAGGCAAGAAATTGACTGAAAAAAAAAAAAAAATAAAAATAAAAAAAACAGGGAAAAGTGACTTGTAAACCTGCGTCTGCGGTCAAGAGGAGAGTCAGATAATGCTTGCGTGTGCGAATGGTTAAGAAAAGATATAATAATATAAAGAAATATGTAAATAGTGTCTATTTATATATTTCTTTATATTATTATATCTTAATAGTGAGAATTCACACAATGCTAAATGCCACACGTACATACAATGCAAATAAGATATTATATTTACAGTTGATTACAATTGAACCTTGTGAGATTGCCATAAATTGAAGTTAGTGACAGCTTTTTAGTGACTATATGAAAGCGCTATTTGCTCGCTTTCTAGACTATAATCAATTCAGAATTTGATTAAAAAAAAAGTTAATTTTTGCGCTATTTGCTCGCTATCTATGATCAGTTCGGAATTTGAAAAAAAGTTTTGCTTTACATGCTGCTAACAGGTCCAATGGCCAAAAACCCTGTACAGCAGTAGTTTCAGAAGTAACATATATCCTGTATCCTTCATATAAATGTAGGAATCACTTTAGAAAGACTTTGATTGCTATCAGGCTTGCGTAGCTTATTTCCACCGCCTCAATGACAGGAAACATGAGGCAGCTATTTCAATTTAGTTGAAAAGTCACTCATCTTCATAACACAAGGATCACATCCAACATATGTTGTGATTTTCTGTTTATACATTTCTCTTGTACAGTACAGACTTTCCTCCATCTCATCTGTTCTGCTTTTTCAGTCACACCTGAAACTTCACTGCATGTGCAGGGTTTTGTGGCTATTGGACCTGTTAGCAGCACGTAAACCAAACTTTTATTCAAATTCCGAACTGATTATAGAAAGCGAGCAAATAGCGCTTCCATATGGTCACGAAAAAGCTGTCACTCACTTCAATTTATTGCAATCTCACAATGTTCCGTTATAATCAGTGACGCTCTCGGAACTACAAATATAAAATCTTACATTGTGTCAACGTGTGGCGTTTAGCATTAGGTGAATTCTCACTGTCTCACCCTGTATATATTTATATATTTCTTTATTAATATATTAACATATTATATCTTTTCTTAACCATTTGCACACACAAGCATTATCCAACTCTCCTCCTGACCACAGACGGAGGTTTACAAGCCCCTTTTTCCTGCGCTTTTAAGTCAATTTCTTGCCTTTCCCCCATTTTGAACAGCAAATTTTCATACGTGATAAAAAATATTTTGTGGTTTTTCGGTTTGACCGATTTGAGCATCCATAAACAACGCAAAACATAGGCCTTTTTGAGTTTCTGCTAGTGATTCCTATGGAGAAATATCACTGCCTGCCCTCCAGCTGCATTTCGTGCCACAGCAATGACGTCATGTGCAAACAACCTATAAGAGGTGTTCAGATGAGTCAGCAAAGAAATGCTGCTGTTTCATTCTCTCATCAGAAACAACAAAGTGCAGATGTGCGTACGAATGTACGTAAGATATTCATTTCACATGCAGTGTAAACGGCTTCACACTAAATACAAAGTCAGTTCTATTAAAAATATTTTATGTCATAACACCCATGGCTGGTACTTAAGTATAAAAGCTGGCATAGTTAATACATTATACTGTATTAGGCTACTTTGCCCATTGCCCATTATAGATTAACTAATTATAAATCATTATAGATCAACTAACAGAATCTATAAAGGTGCAAAATGCATTTGAGAATTGAGATAGTACATGATATAGTTAACACTTTTGGGAATATTTTGAATAAAGAGGGAAAAAATAAATAATTATAACACAAGCCTATATCAGCTTAATCATTTACAAAAAGCAAGAACTACGTATTAAGCTTGTTTTTATATGAGTATTTTATTCATATCAGAATCTGCACTTCATTAAAAATATTAATGTTAATATGTATTAGGTATATAGGTATTATGTGGCATCAAGAAAAAAAAAAGCAGAATTGCTTTTCATGTTGCAATTCCCCCAATTTTCTTGTAGGCTACAGATTCATTGTGAAAAATGCAGATTGAGAAGGAATTCCTTAACATGCACTTATCTTGTTGCTGTTCACCCCTCCATTTCTGAATTTTGTATTTATTTATTTTTTTTCAAGTGCAGTAATGCTGAAAAATGTAGACCTTTCCAACTGCATGTATTTTATTGAGATTAAATTAGTATTTAATTGTGAAATAGTGTTCAAACTTGATGGAAAAATAAATGAATAAAACACATACCATCCAGTCATGTGACTGAACATTTAACATACATGTATGTAATTATATTACAGTACAGTATGTATTCCTGTATTTGTTTTGTAAAAGGTTGATCTGCACTGTAAAAAAAAAAAAAAAAAAAAAAAAAAAAAACTTAAAAAAAATTAGTGTTTGTGCTGCCTTAATTTTAAGTTAACCTAACTCAAATATCCATGTTTTCATGTAGTACAACTTAACATTTAATGTTGACTAAACTTAAAATTTTAAGGCAACACAAACACTTTTTTTAAATTGAAATTTTTTTCCAGCGTGTGAGAAGATATGACAACACTAAGTTATTTACAGTTACATAAAAGTCTTAAAAAAAAAAAGTAGAATAAACAGTATATGAATAAATAGCCTAATATTTATTCATATACTCTTTATTCTATTTTTATTTTTATTTTTTCAGATTATATAAAAACATTTGAAACCAATCATAACTTATCAGTAATTTGACTTGTGAAATTAAAATGGAAACTCTTTTATATGAGGAATACTCTAGAAGGCAGGAAAAAAAAAAATCAAGAGTCTATCTCATTTTAATGTTTACAAACATGTTTTTACATTGCTGTAACTCATCAAAATAAGTTAAGCAATTCTTAACTTTTTAAAATAAGTTAAGCTCATTTTTAATGGAATTTAGGTTGAAATTAACTATACAGCTAGGTTCAATGTACTTACAGTAGAGAACTTTGTGAGTTTATGTATGTTTTTATTTTTTTTCTGGGAATGATTTCTGTATAACAATTGGTGACTTACTCAAAAGAAAACAAGAATAAACCTGTAGGAAAAATTCTTACATCACTTGAATGAGTTTGGAGAATATAGACTTACTTTTATAGAGTAAAAAGGGGTAACATTGTGGTATAATTTTGACCTGTCAGACCATACTGTATCAATATGTTAGCTGATTGATATGCTTTATAAAATAGAAAGAAGAGGGGCTCAATATCACACTTTATTTAACAAGTCACTTTATTAAACATTTATAGTCAGTTATTATGAAAGAGTGGTAACATTCTGATGTGAAATTTTACTTGTCAGATTAAGTGACCCTAGCCAACTGCAATCATAAGCATTTGTAAGGAACAAACTGTAGATATCCAATGTTATTATTATTCTTAGCCCTTTTTCCTCTCAGCAGTCCTGACTGTCTGTTGAAGTCTTCTGATGTCTGTTTTGGTAGCTGAGCCAAACCAAACAGTTATAGATGAACACAGGACAGACTCAATGATGGCTGAGTAGAACCGTTTCAGCAGCTCTTTTGGCAGGTTGAACTTCCCCAGCTGCTGGAGGAAATACAGCCTCTGCTGGCAGGGCTCTAGAGTGCGACCATTTAGAGTGTGGGAAGACCATGGTCGGCAATTAGTGATGCGCAGATGGCGGTTATATCCGAAGGCCGGGTGGGTCGGGTAATCAAAAGATGCATTCTGATTATTTGCGGGTGGGTCACGGGTGGATGAGATAAATCAATAATGATGCAATTATTAACTACATTTTCTAAAATGTGAACCTGTTTTAAATACTTTTTTCATCAGACACACAGTTTAATTTGTGTGTGTGTGTGTGCACGTGTGGTTTGGTGGTAAGGACCGTGGCGCCAGCTTCCTTTGAAATATGTTTGATGATTGCGCCTGATGCGCCAGCACCAGATTTGCTGCCTGTTCATACGCGAGAGCATGTCAAGGGAGGCAAGCAGAGTATTAAAATAAGAATTATTATTGATTACTAATTTGAATCAGTACATTATAATGAAAACAATACATTAAAAAAGTAAATAATTGGATTTTTAAGATCAGAAATTTCTTTAACTGGGTGAACCCCAGTAGGCGTTCAAACACCCAACCATTTTCATCAGAGATTGCGGAGAGTAATGTCCAGATGTCAGTTAACGTTATTTTTTTTAGTGTGGATTTGGCTTAAAAACACGAGTGATTATAATAAGCTTATATAAGTGTGCAGGGATGTGCAGATCAGCTGAATCTGCTGTTAAAAATGAACCATCAATTTATCAAAACATCATGCAAAAAAAAAAAAAAGATAATTAAATGCGATGCGGTCGAAAATTTGGGTGCACCTAACTTTTGTTAGGTGAAAAGAAAGTTAGGCGCACCAGTGCAATCAGTGGAAAAAGTTAGTCTAGAGCCCTGGCTGGATGTTACTGAAGGCCGAACTGAAGTCCACAAATAAGATTCTTGCATAATTCCCAGTTTTGTCAAGGTATTGCAGGATGTGAATGTGTGAAGTGCAGATCAGAGTGGGAGTCAGGTGTGAGTCTGGCCTTTTTTAAATCGACAGTAAAATACATTGATATCGTCAGCCAGTTGTTGATTCTCCACAGACTGTGTGGGTGGTGTCTTGTACACGATGTTCTTCAGACCAGTCCATACTAACACCGGGTCATTTGCTGAAAGCTCTTTTCTCAGAGTAGTTCTTTTTAGCAACTCTTCTTTTGTTAGTCTGTTCCTGGCCTGGTTATACAAGATTTTATCCCCACTTCTGTAAGCATCCTCTTTATCGTGACAAAGCTGCTTGAGTTTCCTTGTAAACCACAGTTTATCATTGCTGAATAAGAATGTCCTGGTGAGGATGTACATATCCTCACAGAAACTGATATATGAAGTTGAGCTTGTCCTGGCAGCAGCTTCAAAAACACTCCAGTCAGTCAATTTGAAACAGGCTTTTAAATCCCACTCTTCTTCATTAGTCCATCTTTTAACAGTCCTTAACCCTGTAAAGCCCACTGTTGCAGAATTACAACATCACTTTTAACAATTCTAAAAAAGGCCAGCAAATGTTTTTTTTTTTTTTTTTCTCAAAACCACATTTACATATTTAATGGGTCCTATTGTTTGTCCTCACGATGCTACTGGATAGAAAAAGTGTTTATAGGTCTGGTTATCTTGCTGTGAACATACTCTACCTCGCGTTGAGCTGATCTCCTTTTTTTCCATGACTGGATTTGTCAAGATTTAAGTAAGTAAAATTCCTTAAATATTTTTTGTTCTTTATTACAATGTCTAGAACATATACATATTTAGTTATTTTAGAAAACATTAATCAAATTTGATTTAGAGCTTATTATGTCTATGTTGTAATTCTACAACGTTGGGTCAGAGTGGTAGCCTGTTGCATTGTTTAGGGACAGGTGTGAATGGTCTTGAATGTGAACCTGTTAGTGCTCTGGGGGGATGCATGTGTCCCTTTTAGTATGATAAGTAGAGAGCACAATAGGCCAATCAGATAGTATTGTTTGAATGTAGTGGAATTTTGATTAGCATTTGCATTGAAATGGTAATACTTTGATGGATAATACTTAGATCTCTACCCTTGATACATGGTCTACTACCCTGTCTATTCTTTGTTTATCTGCTACAATATAAGACCTATATGTGTTATTCACATATTTAATTAAATTTTTCCAAACTTTTTCAGTTTCAGAATGCCACCAGTGCAGAAAGGTCATCTATTCAGTGTGCAGGATGTGATTGCTGCAGTCCAAAATGGAGAGAGCGATTTTGAAATGGACTCGGATGACACTGATGCAAGTGACTCAGAGAATGAAGATGTAGGTGAAGTGGACAAAGAAAACCACCAACCCATTGACTGCCCAGCCACTGCTGATGTGGACATCAAGCCCCAACTAAAAAAACACACCGTGCCCCGTGACAGGTTTCACTGGTTAAAAAAGGTGTTTATCAGTCCCAATACTGATTTTTCTGGTTCAGAAATCACCAATGATGCCAATGATGGACTGTCAGGTGATGTTGTGATGAAGCTCGCCTCCACACTTGCAGAGGGTCAAAACTACAAGATCTACGCAGACAACTACTTCGCAGAAAATTCAACGCTGGGACAAAGCCACTAAAACCATCATTGATGTTGAGAGGCCTTACATTGTTGGTACCTACAACAAACACATGGGGGGTGTGGATTTGTTGGACTCATTTGCTGCCAAGTACAAGTTCCCCATGAAATCTCTCCGCTGGTACATTTACATCTTCTGGCACACCATCATCCTTGCTGTAATTAACGGCTGGCTCCTTTACAAGCGGGACTGTAAAGCTCTGAAGATGACCAAGAAAGAGATACTGAACAGGAGACAGTTTCAGGCACAACTTGCATCCTCTCTCATCCTGGTGAATGCACACAACACATCACCCAAGAGAGGGCGACCATCTTCAGGGAAGACGGTGACATCAGGGAGCCCTTTGGATCCTCAGAAGAGACCATCTTCATCAGATGTGAGTCCCCCAGCCAAGAGGTCATCGGACCACCCCCCACTGGATGTACGCAAAGACATGATAGCACATTTCCCAGTAAAGACAAAGAGAGGACACTGCAGACACTGCAATAATGGATGCACAAACACACTGTGTAGCAAGTGCAATGTTTGCCTGTGCTTCTCAGATGAAAAGATGAAAACTGTCTTAGGGACTATCACTGCAAGTAAACACAGACTTCATTCAAACCACACTGAATGTGACCAAATAATTTTTTCCAAATATTTTTATTAATAAATGCTTATTCATAAAAAAAAAATATGATTGTTGTGTGATTATTACTTATGATATATACTGCTATGGGGCTAAATAAGTGAACAACCCTGCAAATGAATGCTTAAATGTTCTGTATACCTGTTCAGGCAAAGTGAGTACAAATACAGAAATTCTGCTCACAACTAGGCCCAATGTTGCAATATTACAACATTTCCCTAAAAACTTACTAAAAAGTAAAAAATGTGAAAAATCTTTAATTCCCACATCAGAGGCCTCCTAAAACAATTTCTGAGAGGTCAAACATTTTTTTGCTCATTTTTTTTCTATATTTGGGTCTTACAGGGTTAATACAGGTTTAGCTGTTTTCAGTTTCTGCCTGTAGGTTGGTATAAGATGAACCAAACAGTGATCAAAGCTGCCCATGGGACATAGTGATATGCTTCTTAATTGTTGTGTAACAGTGATCCAGTGTTTCCCATTCATTAACTAGAGTGTGGCGGCCCGCCACAGTCTCATCTGTCCCGCCACAGTTTCATAATAAACCGAAAATATTTATACTCGTCATTTTAACATAGACGTCTTTAACGTTGTGTTTCGTGCCATCGCTTTAGAAAAGTGTCCGTCAAACGAACTAAGCGTTATATGGTTTTATCCGTTCATCAAGTCTGTTTCGCTGCTTGTTTGTGAAGCACGCACTTCATTCAGAGTCAGACGATCAGTTCGTGATTTGATGTTTGCCGCGTCAGAGTCAGAGCGACTCTTTGATTGACAGTCAATGCGGTGAACATTGTTTTTGCCGTGAGTTTAGCGCGCGTTTGAGAATGCAACGGCAACCAGTTACGCACTGTCACATTAGCATAATTTCCAACATTTTAATGGGCAGATGTTTACAATATTTCACTAGATTTGTAATGAGACGCGTTTGTAAACCTGTTTGCACTGAAGCTGGAGTTTTCCGCCAAAATAAAAGCTCTACTGCAGTTTCCGTCAAAATAAAAGCTCATAGGTTTATTTCTTGGAAGCAAGGACTAAAATTAACAGACACGCGCACAGAAAATACTGTACAAGCAGAGCAAGCGCGTTGTTTCGATGGCATTTTCCCCTCTATTTCACAAGCGCCACCTGCTGTCAGAGAGTGAAATTCAGTCTGTTGTTTTTGTTTTATGCAGGTTTTAGCATAGTTTCACAAAGCTTTAAAGTCAGATCATTCTGTTTTTGATTCAAATGTTGAAATGATACAGACAAATTTAAATTAAAAAATGCTCATGCTACATGTGTTTCATCTTTGTTTGTATTGTGATTAAAATTCAGTGGTTCGTTCTTTGGTTCATTATTAAATATGTTTAGTTTTTGTAGTAGTACAACTGCAAAAACAGATTAATGGCCAGGAAAAAAAAATATTTAGGGCTGATAAATTTTCTCAAATCACCAGCCATTGGCAGATGTGGCAAAACTAGTTTTAGGTCCTGCTTGCAAGTGTAGAAATTAGGACAAAAGTATTGTAATTTTCCTACAGAAGAATAAGGTAAAATAATATACCTGAAAAATACAAATTTTATTTAATTTATTTTACTTACTAATTACTAATAAGTATTTATTTACTAATTTATTTTACAGTGCAATTATTTTACAATATATGGCTATTCCTGTCATAGGAATAATAATATAAAATTATTATTATTATAATATTCTAATTTGTTTGGCTTCCAAATTGACCAGTGTGAGTGTACTTTAGACTGAGACACTATATCACAACTGACTGAGTTCCCTGTAAACTTTAACAATTCACCAGATTTCTTTCTTTGTTTAGTTTGTACACTGACCTGTTTTGGAGCTCTTAATTTTTAACTCTCAGAGTGCACCAGAGAGATGAGTTTAACTTTAAAATGTACAAAATTTTCACACACCCCTAGTGGGACCGAGGTCCACCACCACAGTCTCACAAAATTCTGTGGGAAACACTGAGTGATCTAATACATTACTAGTCTCACTAGTCTCGTGCTGTCTGGATTTTGGCAGTTCACGGGAGAGATTTGCTTTGTTAAAATCCCAAAGAATGATTAAATAGGATCTGGGTACTTTTTCTCCAATTGTTCTGCCAGCTGTGGCATTTCGGCTCTCACACATGCGTCCAGAGGAATGTACACATTCACGAGAATGAAAGAGGAAAACTCTTTCATTTGGAAAACTCCTTGTTTGCGTCTGAGCGCGCATTTGAGTAGGATCGTTGCCCCACTGACTAGAACATCCAACAAAGTGCCCGAATTATCAAACATGGAAAAAAATAATAATAATAATTGTCTGGCCTGTGTTGCCTTATTTCGAGTATCTCTGAAAAAAACTAATAGCAAGAGAATGGCTAAACACAGAACAAACAAAAACAATAAAAGAATGGAAGAGCTCCACACCATGGCAGCTGCCCAGCACCATCTTGAAAACTATTTTTAGCAGACAACAGCAGCATTAATGTTTAGTTTCTTTTCTGTATAAGAGTTTAGATGCTGGTGACGATATCTAGGTTGTCCAGTTTTCTTTAGACTTAAGACATGAGACATCTTTTAAGGCACTGCACTCCTCTTTAAGGCTCTCCTCTGATGCTGATCATCCCTGGTCACAGTTTTCGGTAGGTCGTCGATTTCAGCACAACACCGGGACAGCTAGGGTTGCCAACTTCAGAAAAGTAAAATAAGGAACATCTGTTATTCTTTATAGGAATCTAAGGGATGCTAATGGCATCTTAAAATTTCTGAACCAAGTTTTTAAAAATGTATAATTTTGTTTAATTATGTTCACAATTTAAACAATTATTTAGAAAATGAAATATTCATTTTGTTATTTGTATGGTCTAGGTTAATGTTTCTCAACGGGGACGTTCGGAGAGCATCGGGGGGTGCTGGAAGCAATATTTTTTAAAGGGGGGCACTGAGATGTTCTTGGGGGGCTTTTGGTTAAAACAAGATTACATCAAAGATGTATGAGCTGAAACTTGCAAAAGAAAATGGTCTGCCACATCCTAACGCCATCTCTACACTGGATGCATCAAAGCGCACTTTCTGTATTTATTTCTCAACTTGTTGGTAGCACAAGCTACCGGAATGCGTGAAATCCCATAGAAATAGAATGCGGTATCCGTTTAATGTAGCGCTTGCTCTCAGTTACTAAACGACTGATTATAAAGGGATTACGTGTCACGCCGTTCGCTGCTAGTTTACACCAATACTCCCACTTCTGAAATGGAGGCTTGCCTGGTGATTACTTTTTGGCAAAATTTACAAAACTTGCAAAATTAGCCAGATCAGTACTATGTATCCCGGCCAGTAGCAGCAGCAGTGAAAGGGTGTTCAGTGCTGCTGGACGCACCATCAGTGAGCGCAGGACCGCGCTAAAGCCATCTACCGTGGATTCAATAAATTTCCAACACAAAAACATGTAGCCTAATCTTGGTGAATAAAGGTTTTTCAAATTATAACTAAATATTAATTGAGTCTTAAGTGCATAATGTAGACAGAGTATATAGGCTAATGTTGGCATTGTTCTTTTATTACATTTTAGCTGCTATTCACCGTCGCTTTGAGGCCGGATTGTGGAGAGAAGTAGCGAAGCAAATCCTGCGGAGCCTTTATCTTAATTTCATTTTTGCGAATACCCATCTTAATTTAGAATTGATCTTAATTTAATGTGTTACGAAAGACTCATTTTATTTTTGTCTCGTTGGCCTAGTGTGTGCCTAGGCCTATTTAGAGTGCTGAGATGTAACGATGTTACATTGGACTTTTTAAAAAAATTTTGTTTCAACTTCCAAGTGGCCTATAGCCTAAGTTCGTCATGAATAAATTATGTTAAAACATAAACAACTCATTCTTGACAAAAGACAAAAGAGCTGTGTGCTTGCGCACATTTGAATAATGTCGGGCTGTGAACGGGTTCGGGCTTTTGAAAAGCTGTCAATCAAAATGTACTTGTCGGGCGCTGGCCGAATTCTGTCAGGCTCGGGCACTGTCAGGCCTAAATTTTAAAGCCCGATTACAGCTCTAAAACACGGATTAAAACAATGAAAAGTACACTACTACAAGAAGTCAACATGAGATTTGGTTACATCGAAGATGAACTGCTTTACTCTTTTGCCACTTTACTTGACCCACGGTACAAAGACAGGTGGGCTAAAAGTCTGTGCACACACTTTTGACAATATTCTTGTTTTAATGTGTAAGATTATTATTATTATTATTATTATTATTATTATTATTATTATTATTATTATTATTATTATTATTACTATTAGGTTATTATTGTTTTAAAATATATTTTTATGTTTATACAAGTTTAGTTTAATTCATTTTAAAGTTTTAGTCATTAACTCTTGTCATGCTAAAATAACGGTTTAAATGCTTTCCATATTGTGCAGATTTTCATTCGTTTTAAAATAATGTGAAGCCATCCGATGCGTTACGC
>CM070028.1:34314480-34381423 GCA_036247105.1 Cirrhinus mrigala
CTGGGTATTGTTGATATTGTTTCTTTAATTATTTTGCAGGTGCCTTATGCTGTAACCATAAAAATAATAAACAGTGAAACTTTTAGAGCCAGTAACATTGTTCAGTATGTTGAAACTGTTTGTGAATCTGTTTCTTGTAGAGTCTCCACTTGAACATGCTTATGATTTTCAAGTAAAAGACAAGTCAGTGAATGAGGGAGATCCTGTCACTCTTCAGACTGAGGTTACTGAACCACATGGAAATGAGCTGATAGTGTGGAGGTTTGGAGATGCAGGAAAACGCATAGCTAAAGCTGATATGGAGGCCAAGAGCTCACTATTATGTGAAACTGATGAGACATTCAAAGACAGGCTGCAGCTGGAGAATAAGACTGGATCTCTGATCATCACAAACACCAGAACCACAGACTCTGGACATTATACAGTGAAGATCAGCAGCAACAGTCAGACTTTATACAAGAGATTCACTGTTTTTGTCAGTGGTGAGTAACACAGTGTTTTGAAGTTATGATTGTTTATCAGCTGTCTTTGAATAATTCAGACGATATGACATTTAAAAGGCTCAAATCATGAGTAATCAAACGTTCCTTTTAAAAAAATCAAACTGTAACTTAAAGAGATTGTAACTTCTTCCTTAAATCTTTTATTTAGCTAAAACAATTTGTTGTGAGCTGTCTAAAATTACTGGTGCTTGTAAATACAGAACTGTGATAATAGCTGCTAATTGTTAAAATAATATTATGTTTTTCTGTTTTCTATGTACTATAAGAATTGTAATTATTAACATTAGGGTTTTCTTGACAGATCTGCACGTTACACAGTGCTGATGTTTATAGATATAGACTATAGTTCAGAGATCAGACACGCATTCACACTAATGACTCTCTCTTTAGCTGTTCCAAAATCAGGTCCGTCTTCAGGTGCTTTGATTGTTGGTGTTCTGCTGACCGTGATTGCTGTTGCTGTTGCTGTTGCTGTTGTGATTTACCTCCAAAGAAAAAAAATTGCTGGTACTTTTTTTGGTGTTTTTGATGTGTGTGTATATATATATATATATATATATATATATATATATATATATATATATATATATATATATATATATATATATATATATATATATATATATACATATATATGTTTGTGTGTGTGTGTGTGTACTTGTTCTTGCTACATTGTGGGGGCCAAATGTCCCCACAAGGATAGTAAAACCTGAAATTTTTAACATGGAATGTAAAAAATGATTAAAAATGGTAAATGATGTTTATCTGAAAATGTAACAATGCAAACATGTTTTCTGTAAGGGGTAGGTCAGTATAAAAACTATAGAAGTCTATGGAAAGTCACCACAATTCACAAAAACAAACGTGTGTGTGTGAAATTCTAAAATGTCACAGATGACATATGACTAATATTTACACTTACAACAATGCTGTAATAGTTACTGTTAATCTTCTCAGTGTTCTGACATGTCCATCTGTTTGTTCACTTATAATCTCCTCATTTCTTTGTTTCTATGTGCTGCTGTGACATAAAGAGGAACTCTCTAAACAATTGTGTAAGTACAACCACTCATACAGACATAAAAAAGCTTTATCGTGCTGCAGTAGAAATATATATATATATATTATATATAAATGTGTGTATGCAAAAATGAAGTGTCTGATTGTTCAGTATTGAGCTTCGTGACTTTAATATACTGAGTAATAAATCTTTAAAATGCTGCATTTACAGCAACTGCATCTGTGTTTGATTGTCTGTATTGTCTATGTTAAAAACGTGTTTGTTCATGTTGTTGTATTGTTTTGCTGTTGAGGCTTACATAATCATAAAAAATTGTGAAATTTAACAGCAGTAAACCTAAAATCATAGTGCGTTTTTTATTTATTTTTATTTTTTTTTGCTGTTTTATCGGGACTGTGACTCTCAGCTGTAATTGAGTGTGTGTGAGTATGTGTCATTCAGTGACACTTACCTGAACGAATGATAAAACAAATGTAAATTAAACAATAAATGTTTTAGAAAGTGTTTGTTTATTCACATTAATGATAACCAAGTAATATTTACACATACAGTGCTGCTTGAAAGTTTGTGAACCCTTTAGAATTTTCTATATTTCTGCATAAATATAACTCACAAGCATCATCAGATTTTCACACAAGTCCTTAAAGGAACCGTATGTAAGAAATGCATTTCAGTTAATCATAAAATGGCCCTGACATGTCACTAGACATTAAGAAATCATGTTCATTTCAAATACTTATATCACTGACAACAGTGGTCCGGCCAGGATATTGTCATTTAAAAGTGAAAGTTGCAGCCCTCAACTGATGTTGATGTTGTCATGTTGTGTTTTGGTCTGAGGCGCCACCCTCCAGCTATCTACCAATCACGAAGTCAGTAGAGTTTCGTCATCCGGGTTGCCATCTTTGCTCTAGTTACAGCTGCAGCTACGAACGTGTCGGATAAAACATGTATAAAGTTACGAAACCTAAAAGACCTCGTTATGAATCCGAAGTACGTCGTGACAAAGTCCGAAATAAAACAAGGATTTGTATAGGAGAGGCCTTTGACAGATGGAGACGGCTGAAAACAGAATTGACCCTCGACTTTTGGATGCTATATTCTACCATGTTTGTTGGTATAGGCTAAAAGCCCCGTGCTTCCGTACACAGTGGATTTTCCACGGTCGCCCGTGCTAAATGCGTTCATAAAAAGCTTTATATCGCACAAATTGCACGGTATGAAAACAATCTATGTTCCGACTGAAATGTGGTATTACAGTACATCTTTACGAAATATTTGGCTAATCGCCTTCAGTAAATTTTTGCGATACATAATTTCTTCGCAAAACATCTCTCGTGAAGCATAAACATAAGTAACAGAAGAAAAAATATATTATAAGATACGCCGTTCTGCAGTATTTTGAAAGTGATTGTAGTACCAGTTTTGGCCACAATCCTACATACGGTTTATTTAAAGTTGACAAAGAGAATCCAAAAAAAAAAAAAAAAACATGACAAACATATGTACTTTGTCATTTAGTTACTGAGAAAAATGATCCAGTGTTAAATATTTGCAGGGTGCGAAAGTATGTGAATCTTAGCTTTCAGTATCTGTTGTTACCCCTTTTTGAAGCAATAACTACAGGTAACATTTTTTGTAACTGCTGATCAGTCCTGCACAAGGACTTGTAGGAATTTTAGCCCATTCTTTAGTACAGAAACACTTGAACCCTGTGATGTTGGTGGGTTTCCTCCTATGAACTGTTTGCTTCAGATCCTTTCACAACATTTTAATTGTATTAAGGTCCAGACTTTGACTCGGCCGTTCCAAAACATTAACTTTGTTCTTAACCATTTTTGGTAGAATGACTTGTGTGCTTGGGGTCATTGTCTTGCTGCATGACCCACTTTCTCTTTAGATTTTAGTTCATGGACAGATGTCCTGACATTTTCCTTTAGAATTTGCTGGTATAATTCAGAATTTATTGTTCCATCAATGATGGCAAGTTATCCTGGCCCAGATGCAGCAAAACAGGCCCAAGCCATGATACTACCACCACCATGTTTCACAGATGGGATAAGGTTCTTTTGCTGGAGTGCAGTGTTTTTCTTTCTCCAAACATAACACTTCTATATAACATTCTATATAACATTCTACATAACATTTTTTTTTTTTTTATGGGGGGAGTAAAGTTGTGGCTTTCTCCTTGCAACCGTGCCATGCACACCATGGTTGTTCATTGTTCTCCTGATGATGGAATCATGAACTTCAACAATAACCAATGTGAAAAAGGCCTTTAGTTGCTTAGAAGTTACCCTTGGGCTCTTTGCAACCTCACAAACTATTACACATCTTGCTTTGGAGTGATGTATAATAGTTTTCCAGCCTGATGAGCAACAACAACTCTTTTTCTGAGGTCCTCAGAGATCTCCTTTGTTTGTGCTATGATTCATTTTCACAAACATAATCAGATTTTAATAGATCCCTGTTCTTTAAATAAAACAGGGCATGAACTGACACCTGATTGTCATCCTATACTAAAAACACTTCTGAACAGATAGACTCTAATTTCACCTTTAAATTAACTGCTAATCCTAGAGATTCACATACTTTTGCATGTGTTACTTTTAACACTGGATCGTTTTTTATAATAAATAAATGACAAACTATATTTTATATTAGATAGTATTTGTTTTATTGGGTTCTCTTTGTCAACTTTCAGAACTTTTCGGTCCTGGAGTGCTGATGTACTGCAGAGTTTAGCTCCAACCCTGAAGAGAAAAAAAAAAAAAAAAGAAAAACTCACCTGCCTGTAGCCCTAGTAATCCTGAAGACCATGAGTAGCTTGTTCAGATGTGTTTGATTAGAGATGGAGCTAAACTCTGTAGGTCATCAGCACTCCAGGACACTATGTTGCCTACCCCTGTTCTAAAGAGTTCACAAACTTTTAAGTAGCACTGTAGAACATTACTGTAATTGACACTGATCATTAATAAAAAGCCCAACAGATGATGAAGTGATGATTAGAAGCACATGAAGAATCACACAGTGTCTCAAGTGTTTGTCATGTTCAACTATTAATTCACCTATAATCTCATTTCTGTTTCTATGTGCTGCTGTAACATGAAGTGGAGATCTACAAACGAATTAAGGATTTGCGTAAGTATTACAGCTGATGCAAAGAGAGAAAAATTAGCTTTACTGTGGCACAGAACGGTTTAAATGTATAATAGTTTTTTATAGTCAGTATTTTATAGTTTTTGTTTACCTCAAGTTCTGCTTGTGTTTGATTTAAATGTGATTGTCCATTTGAGCTGCATGACATTAATATACTGATGACTGAATCCCATACAACGTGATATTCAACATGACTCTAATTGTTACTAATCATTAATAAAACGTCATTCAGATGATGAAGTCATTATTAGAAGCACCTGAAGAATCGCAGTATTTTCTCTGTTTGTGTCATGTTCACTTATAATCTCCTCATTTCTGTTTATATGTGCTGCAGTGAGTGAAAAGGAGCGTCTTAAGGATTTGCGTAAGTATTGCAGCTGATGCAGTGAGAGGAAAAATTAGCTTGGTACAGTAGAGATTAGATGTACAATAGGGATGCAACAATACAGTTAGTCCACGGTTCAATATGTACCTCGGTTTTTAACCATAGTTTTCGGTTCGGTTCAGTTCTGACATCTTGCCACTTCAGTGTGGTGTGTTTTTTTTTTTTTTTTTTTTGGTTTTTGTTTTTTGCAACAATTTAACAAAATACTCCCATAAACCTCTGTACACTGGAAAAAGCGTAGTTTAGTATATGTCTGCTTAATTTTTCTTTTGAGAGAGGTATAATTTTTTTTCAATTTTTTCTTTTTTTTTTTTTATTCATTCATACTGGACGCCAGAGGGCACCCTCGTGCAGAAAATTGCGTCAAAGAAGTGTCACTGATGACGTTCAGTTCCAGCTTCTCTAATATGGATAAAGGCATCGCTATCGCTCTAACTGATTAAAAACAAGATATAACGTTAAACGTTTTGAATGATGAAATGTAAGGACAATAAACACTAGTCTGCCATAATATATGGTTTATGTTCTTCAAGCCATCTCGTGTATTTTGATAAGCCATTGCTAATCGACACACATAGAATATGAGTATAGAGTTTATTGTCTGCCTCATTCTGTGATTAGAATCCACATCAGGGCCCGTATTCACAAAACATAAGGCTAAAAGTAGCTCATAACTTGCCGATTTAGGAGAAAATCTTGAAAATAATGGGCGTGCCAGTCCTAAATTTATGACTCCTAAGTTTTTGCTCTAAGAGTGTTTCACAAAGCGTTTTAGCGCTAAAACTAGCTCCTAAATCTGTGCAACGTAAAGACTGATTTATACGCGTCCGCAAGTTCGCTTGGGTTTGTGGAATCAACCATTTCGCCTGCCGGTGTGCACGGCATCACGAGTGACCTGTTCGCGTGTCACCGCGTGATCACCAACAATTTTAAAGCTGTTTTGGCTGAACAGGTACGCCTGTACAAACATCTCTATAATCCATCAATGCGTGAGCATAGAAATAGTCAGATTGCAAATAACTCTTAGAGAGAAATCACGAACAGCATTGGAAAGTACGAAAACTTTTGCAAGAAAGTTTGTGAAATTGTACATTTTAACACTTGTGTTGGTTTTACTGTTGAAGACTGCTGTAATAAAAATATTTCTCATAATTGCTTTTGTTAGTGTTTCACATTACTTATTTTCATAGGCGTAATTTACGGGTGGGATGGGTGGGACACTTTTTGCAAGGCTCGATATTGTCCCACCACTGTTTTGAACATCTCACGGCACGGACGTACCTAATGCTGATGAAACATTCCTTTGTTAAATAAGGTGCTGATGCTGGAATCTGTATTTTTTTTTTTTTTTTTTTCTGAAATCATGCTTAATGTTCGTTGCGATGTTAATTAGTGACGGACCTTTCTCAATGCGGCTCGTGCTCAGTGTTCACACGCGAGCGCTTCAATCCATCCCTTATGACTCATTACGGTTAAAAATCAACAAAATACACAAATGTGTCTCTGATATAGGATCACTGATGAACATATTTAATTTTAATAAGGGATGAAAACATTCGATGCGATGGCGGATTAGAATCCAAAACCTCTAACTCACTTGACGAACATTCTACCACTAGACTATTGGGTATTACTAATAACTGATGCATATCATAATTTATCTCAGGGCTAATAACATATTATTAAAGCACATAGAAGCACTATTAAAGCACAGTAAGAATAAAACTATCATGTTAAAAACGAGTTTAATGTCATTACATTATGTACACATGATCAGAGCCTAAGAGTTCTCCTAAATAGCAGTAAAAAAAATTAGCTAAGAGTTTTCTCTTAAAACCTATTCACAAAGCTGCTAAGACAAACTTTTACTAAGGAATAGAGAGAAGTCTTTAGCTAAAAGTAAGGGCGGGGCTGACCTCGTTGCAATGAATGTTGTCGACATGCTTATTAACTATGCACACAATGATTGGCTGATAGGGGAGGGGTCTGTCAGACATTTATTCATAGAAATGTTTTAACGTGCAATATCGTATCATATTTAAATAAAGGTTTTAAAATAAAAATGTTGCCATATTCAAATAAAGATTTTAAAATGCAGGCTAAGTGTCACTAAACATGTATATCTTCAGCCTCTTACATGTGTGCTCCTCGTATACAGTTAGCGGATATGCATATAAACAGCCTTTTAGCTAACAGAGTAGAATAATCATAGGTGATAGTAAGGCATGTAAACGTAAAAGAAAACCAAACTGGATGCAAGAACAACTCTTACTTCTTGCCCAAATTGTTCATGAAAACAAGGATATAATCAAGGAAAAATTTGGAGTTGGGATAACTTCAAAAAAGATGTGTGGGAAAATATGTGTGTGCAAATAAATGCAGCTTTCCCACTTTTGTCCAGAAGCAAAGATGACTATGAAAAGCACTGGTATTCTTTGCAAAGTCAGGCAAAGGCAGAGATTGCAGAATTTAAGTGACAAACAACTGCGGACATTATTTTCAAGTTGACCATAATGTTTTCATGTAACCTTATGCTATTGCAGATTAAAATCCTTAGCCTCATTAAAATATTTATTGCATTCATAAGGAGCTGCCATTCAAGGGTTGTCAAAACTTTGATCTGTGGGGTTGCTGGGTTGTTTCTATTTGTTTGTGAAGTGAGTGCATCCCTGCAAGTTCTGCAACAGTCATAATACCTTCGTGAATAGGACCCTACCTTCTTAAAAGCTCATTATCATCAAATGTTTCCAAAATGTTTTTGTTCCGAGGCAGAAATCGGCAACAGCCATTTTAGGATAGTTTTAGGACTTGATCTTAGTGACTTAGGTGTCCTCTCCACTACTCCTAACATTTCACAGATTTAGGAGCTAGTTTTAGTGCTAAAACGCTTTGTGAAATACTCTTAGAGCAAAAATTAGGAGTCCTACTTTTAGGATTGACACACCCGTTATTTTTAAGATTTTCTCCTAAATCATTAAGTTATGAGAGAGGCTACTTTTATCCTTAAGATGTTTTAGGAATAGGGGCCCAGAATTTGGTATTGTGCGTGCGTAGTCAGCACAGGCTTGCGGTGCAGAAGAACGTGTCGAGTATAAATCAGCCTAAATCAGGCTTAAATCACTAAGATCAAATCCCAACTATCCTAATATTGCTGTTGCTGGCAATCTGCCTCGGAACTTAAACTTTTTAGAAACACTCTGCATTTATATGCACACATATTCCCACACAACTTTTTTTAGTCTTGGAGGTTATCCCAGCTCCAAATTTTCCTTTGATTATATCCTTGTTTTCATTAATACGTTGGGCAAGAAGTAGCTGTTCTTGTGTCCAATTTGGTTTTGTTTTACGTTTGCGTATCTCGCTTTCAGCCATGATTATTCTATTGTTAATAAAAAAAGCTGTTTACGTTGGCACCGATAGCCTAGTGGTTAGTGTGCTGGCAGCGTAACTGCGCTTACGGCGACCCTAGTTTGATTCCCGTTTCGAAGTGTTTTGCTGCTCCCGCCCCCCCCCTCTCTTCACCCAACGATTTTGTGTCAGTTCTCCGCTATTCTGTGTCATTAAAAGCATAAAAAGCCCTTAAAAAAAAGTCTGTTTATATGCATATCAGCTAATTGTTTATTATAAGAAGCACACATGTAAAAGGCTGTCAATCATTTGAACACTTGTTTAATAAATGACACTTACCCTGCATTTTAAATTCAATTTTTTGAATGTGGCAACTTTTTTTTTTTTTTTTTTACTAACTTTTTAAAACTTTATTTGAATATGGCAACATTTACAACAATATTTCTATGAATAAATGTCTGACAGAGACCCCTCCCCTATCAGCCAATCACTGTGTGCATGGTTAGTGAGCATGTTGACGACATCCATAGTAACGAGGTCAACCCTGCCCTTACTCTTAGCTTAAGACTTCTCTCTATTCCTTAGTAAAAGTTTGTCTCAGCAGCTTTTTTAAATAGGTTTTAAGAGAAAACTCTTAGCTAAAAACTTTTACTGCTCTTTAAAGGGGTCATCGGATGCTAAGTTCACTTTTTCATGTTGTTTGAACATTAATGTGTGTTGGCAGTGTATGTACAAATCTACCATCTAATGATAAAAATCCATGCAGTGGTTTTTAATTAATCTATAAAAATAATATCCCCTTTTTCAAATCGAGCCGTTCTCAGATGCCTGTCAGTGTGCCGTCACACCCACAGAGGCCGCTCCCACGACAGTTGATTGAAACGAGCTCTTACCTTAGACCAGCTGTCACAGTCCAGTAACTTTCCGTGTTTTGATGCCAGAGCAGGGATGCAAGTTAGACAAGAATATCTCTGATTGAGCGATTGAGGTGTTGTGTTGCTGGATGTAATAATGAACATAGTGGTCGTCATTTACTCCCGACATCTGAGCCGTTAAAGATGCAGTAGATTACGTTTGTTTGTGAATGGAATGCGCCTCCTGATCTACATATATCCGTCTATGTTCGCGCGAATCTTTGTGAGCGCCTTTCCTTATAACGTGGTAGTTAGGAAGTTTAGCGGCTAAACGAAGATAAAGCGGCTAATGTAAACAACACCGTCTTTCCACAGAGAGAAGAGAGGGGTGGGGCAAGCAGAGCTCATTTGCATTTAAAGGAACAACCCCTTAGAATGAGATGATTTTTGCAGAGCTCATTTTGACAAGGTAAAAAGGGTGTTGTTTTACAAAACCATTGAGAATTTTTAATCAAAGTATATTAGAAACTTTTCATTAAGACCCTAAAGAATCATATCAACATGTGGAAAATGGGCATCCGATGACCCCTTTAAGAGAACTCTTAGTGGTAAGATAAAATGTTTTGTGAATATGGGCCCAGATCACATAAGGAAGTTATTTCAAACACTCAACTGATGTTGTGAATTAAAAACAAGTTATAATGTTTTTTATAACTTTTGTTTTTATAACTCTTTTGTAGGACAACAGGTTTAGAAAGGCTTATCATTGCATTTCATTAGAATGGAAGATGCCCTGCTTGTGTTGCTTTTTCCAATATATGCGGGGAAGCGTTTCCTCATTTCAGAGCAAATTCCGAGAGAAATAAAACAAGGAAGTTATTTAAATGCAAAACCAAAAAAAACGCAATTCACAAGTGCGTATTGAACCGTGGATGTCGTACCGAACGGTTCAATATTATATTGAGTATTGTGACTTCCCTAATGTATAACATAATTGTTCATAGTCAGTATTTTATAATTTTATTTTTTAATTTACCTCAAGTTCTGCTTGCATTTGATTTAAGTTTGATTGTCCAGTATTGAGCTGCTGATGACTAAATCACATAGAACATGTGATATTCAACATTATTGTAATTATTAGCGATCATTAATAAAACGTCATTCAGATGATGAAGTGATTATTAGAAGCACATGAAGAATCACACAGTATCTTTTCAGTATTTGTCATGTTCATATGTTCACTCACTTATAATCCCCTCATTTCTGTTTCTATGTGCTGCTGTGACATGAAGCGAAAATCTCTAAACAACTTCATAATTTGTGTGAGTATTACAGCTGATACACGGAGATAAATTTTGCATTATTGTGGAACAATAATTTAAAGTATTGTTTATATATGTTAATATTTATAATTTTTACTACATGTTCTGCTTGTTTGATTTAGCACTTAACTGTATTCTGCTGAAAAAAAAAAGATACTATGCTACTTTTACTATTTCTTAATCCCTCCTCTGGATAAGTGTTTGCTAAATGAATAATTGTGTAAATGTAAATGAATGATTAATGAAATGTGTGATTGTCCAGTATCAAGCTGCTTCACATTAATGTACAGTACTGATGACTCAGAAGTCACCTACAACATGTGATATACAACTGTGGCACCGTTCATTGATAAGGGAAGAAGGAGGTGGAAAGGTTGCCACAACAACATTACTGTAATTGGTATTGTTCAGTAATAAAGTAATGCAGATGATGAAGTGATTATTATAAGCACATGAGGAATCACACGATAGCTTCTCAGTATTTCTGTCATCTTCATCTGTTCATTTACTCATAATCTCCTTATTTCTGTTTCTATGTGCTGCTGTGACCAAAGTGAAGTCCATTGAACGACTCTGTAAGTATTGTCAGAAAAAGATTTTTATTGTTTGAAAGTTGAGCTTAAAACATCATAGATGTGACACATTAGTGAACTAATGTTTAACATATATAAATTAACCAGTCAATTTTATAAGTATTGTTGGTGACACTTTACAGTAGTCCCATTAGTTAATGTTAAGTAATGCATTTACAAACATTAACAATGAGTAAGACATTTGCTGCAGTGTTTTTTAGATTTAACATTCGCTAATAATTAGCTCTTTTATGTTTGCTCATGTAAGTGCAGGTCCATTTAATAATATTACAGGGCTCAAGTTTTATCAAAAGTTCAGAGTGTGATTACATCTGTGAGGAGAGGGGCCACATGGCCCCTCCGAATTCTCCCAATTTTTTGCTAGCAGTTCAGTTTTGCCTGTTGTTTATCATTTATTTAATATAACTGCCAAACTGTTCCTAGTTTTGGTTTTGTTCAGACCCATCATGGAGAACACTTTTTCTGCATCTGCATTTGAGTGGAGAAGTCACAGTGCAACATTCATAAGCTGCTTGACATACATGCTCAGAGCAAGTTCTGCAATCTGTACGTTGAGCACTGCTGTTGGCGTGTTTGGGGCCAAAATTTTTTTTATTTCTTATTATTTTTGAAATATAAAATAGTTTATTTTGGATGAATTTGTCTGTCTTTTTATCAGATTTACCAATTGTTATAACATCTCTAGTACTTTCTTTAGTTTCAGGTAGCCAAAGCTAAGTTAAAGCTTCTGTTTGCAAAGAGTTTTTGTCTACATCAGTAATTTGGCACAAATTTGGCTATATTCCTGAACATCAGCTCTTACTATCTTTGATCACAGACAAGTGATTTCATCCAGGAATCGTAAAATCAAACTGCTAAAAATATGAAGGGGTTACCTACAGCAATAATCGGATCTTGTTCTTCCAACTTAACCATTCATGTGTGTGCACATCCATGGTTGCCTAGAACGAACTTGTAGCGGGACGCGAGCGACGCGACGCAGCAAAAAACTATTCAACCCATTTTAATCAGTGATGCTTTTTTTGCTGGATGTGGTGCGGCATGACAAATCTCACTGCAGTCAGGCCAGCCTCCACTTAGAAAAACACGGTCATTCTAGCCGCCACTTTTTATTTTATGGTGCGTGCGTATACTACGCGTTACGGTAATAGCATGCAAAAACCTATCTTTGGCTTTCATTTATTGAGCCAGTTACTCTGTCAGTATTGAATGAACGAATTAATAAATAAAAATAAATAAATAAATGTTTAAAAAATGGTCTGATAACGAATGTTGCTTAAATGTTGAGTAATATTCAGTGTAGAATTTCCAAATAATATGAAAATAACTGATGAGAAATAACAAAATAAAAGCCTTTCATAAATGTGCAAATAACCATTTTTATATGTAAATTCACATTGTTATAAAAAAAAAAAAAAAAAGAAGGAATGTTTCTCTTTAAATTCACAGTACACCACTCCAGAATGACATTCCCCCAATGTCAGGGCTGTCTGATGTCCCATTACAAAATGAAAGTCCTCCAAAACCTCATATAACCAGTTTTGTCTATGAATTTGGATAGCTCTAAAAAAGATACTTCCTGTTTGCACAGAACAATTTTAATTCCAGATTAACAGCCCACCACCCCAGTGTGTCCCTCAGCCAGTTTCATGACTAGAAACATAATAAAATAGAATTACATAATAAAAGCCCTTCAAAAAAAAAAAAAAAAATATATATATATATATATATATATATATATATAAACTCCCTGTCTGCACAGACCAGTTTCAATTCAGATTGACAGTACACCACCCCAGGGTGTTACCAGTTTTAATTTATTTTAATTTAGTAACTCAGTTTTAATTTAGACTGACAGTACCTTAGGGTGTCACAGTTTCAGGACTGGCTGGCCAAAAATTCATACATGACCAGTTTTGTCTTTAATTTAGAATAGCTCTAAATAACTGTCAATCTGAATTAAAATTGTTCTGTGGAAACATGGTGTTTCCTCCTTAGAGCTTTCCAAAATCAAAGTGGTTTTTGCACACTATTACTGTAACGCGTAGTATATGCGCGCACTCCAAAATACAATGAATTGCAACGATCGTTTTGTAGACAGCCGCACCCCTTATTTAAACTGCTCACGTCCACGGCTTTGTTGCCAACTAACAGTAGAAGCGTTTCAGAAGCGAAGTGATTCGCGAGACCACGTAATTTTTCCTGTCCGATGTTGTTTTTTTCTGCAGAGTTTAATACAAACCACAAATAAAATAAATAAATAAAATAAATCTCTTATAATATAAGAAAACCTTTCCATTTAAATAAGAGGCACTCATTCTATTCATTATCCAAACAAGGTCTTGCATACATGCAGCATAACATTCTGTTTTATTTATTGGTATTATTTCTGAATATAATAATGTGGTTTGTGCTTATTGCCGTATTGAACCGAATATAAGACGAATGTTTTTTGGTTTTTGTTTTTTTTTTGGAAATACATCTGAAGAAAATGCGGCCGTCTTATATTTAGTGTCTAGACTTTGACATGTCAATAATACACCCACAACAATAGGTGGCGCCAAATACACGTAAAATGAGTGTGCCAAGAAATACGCAATTTAAGGTGTGTTGTTAAAACACTATGATTGAAAACAAAAGAAAAAGCGACATGAGTCGTGACTGTCGTGCCTGATGGGACCAAACTTCCTCAGTAAGTGATTTTAAAACGTAAAACAGTGCCCAGATTTAAAGACTACAATAAGATTTTACTTCTGCTGTTAATGAAATGTTGGTAGGCTACTTTTAGATGGATAACCTAATTGTTATATAATTCAAATGGGCTACCTGCTATTTTTGTGGTATATCAAAAAGTGTATATTTTTAAATGTGATTGTTGGTACATTTTACCAGCCCAGCCGACATTTTAACGTAGATTCACCGTTGAAACAACGTCGGGTACCATGGTTGAATCAACGTTGGATTATGTTTCGATTTTGCAAATTTAATCAACGTTGAAAACGCGACGTTGTTTCACCGTCTTACCTTTTAACAACAGTGAATACACAACTGTGCGTTCAATTAGAACCAGTTTGCATTTAGATCAACACTGGACACACATAAAAGTTAAAAATCAAATGATAGCAGCAATGGATTTACTATAAACTGAAATAAACTAACACATATTGTAGAACAACAGTTTCATTTTGGAAACCTGTACTGTATAAAACAGACAAAAATAATCTCAAACTTTAGCTTGCAGTGTTTGTGCTGAAAAATCTACTCAACTGTTTAAATATTGATAATAATAATAATAGTAGTAGTAATAATAATAATAATAATAATAATAATAATAATAAATGCTTCTTGAACAGCTAATCAGCATATTACAATGTTATTACGATGCCGCTTGAACTGAGGCGCTAAAGCGATCACGCCTGCCGCATTAAAGAGCCCAAAAAACATTTATTGGTTGATTTTGTCATGAATTTGCCATTATTTTAAAGCTGATACTTTGTTTATTAAAAAGTAACGAAGCTTATTGTGATTACTCGAAGGCAAGTGCGCTACAAATAGGCTTATATGAAGTTCACGCGTTAACAGAACACAGCATATAGACTAAGACCTTGATAGCAAGAAGCCATAGTATCGATTATAAACGACACTAGTTAACGATATTGCCATTATCCACACAGCTGACAGCTTGACCTGTTGTAGCCTCTGTCATTTTCACTGTCTCTGGTTCTGCACAACTAGAGCTGAGTCTAGCATGTTTGTCATCAGCGCTGCTGTTTGGCAGAGATTAGGACTGTTTGAAAGTCTTTTTTTCTATTAAAACTTGATGCGCATCGTGTCAGTTTAATACGTGAACATAAAATATGTGATCGCAAAACAATCAGGAAAAAAGGCATTACTTGCTAATTTTTAAGTCATAACTCATATAGTTGCCAGTGGCGACCTCAGCAAGAACTTCACTCGCAAATTTTTGGTTGCAAATGCGACCATTTTAGTCGCAGTCTGGAGCCCTGCAGGAACATACTGAGTTGAATGAACTTACTCCCAGACATGTTTTTGGAACCAGCATACCTCGAGTAAGCAAGGTTTGGGTTAGTCAATCAAGAGTTCAGGGTATATGTGACTGCAAGTTAACCTTGCTTTCTGGAATACACCCCTAAATTACTAGGGCTACATGCAGATGAGACTTTTTTTCATAGTTGGAGCTAAACTCTGCAGGACATCAGCACTCCAGGACCAAAATTGCCTGTCCCTGCACTACACGATTCGGCCAGACTGCAAAACCACACAACAGCTGATTGTAGTTATGATCTCACAGTGGGGATTCCACGGATGTGATCTCATAGAAACTTGCATGATTGGAGTACCATCAACGTCGTCAGCTGGCTCTCCTGATATGCGCACTGTCTTGCAGCCAGAACCCAAAACCAAAAAAAGAATATGGGTGACACTATAGACTTTGTAATTGCCACGTTTGAGCTAAAAGCATGCAACTGGCGGTTGGTGAAGGTTGCTTGTTCTCATTGGCTGTTACCGGTATCCAGTCAGAGGCAGCTCCCAAAAGTCATAAATATCAAGCATGTTGATATTTCCAATTTGAGATTTAACTTTCTTAAATGAGAAAAAAAAAAAAAAAAAAAAGTAGCACTGGATTTTGTTCATCTGGATTTGATTGGCTTGTTGATTGTTGCAATTTACTTACTGTTGCAATGTGAGTGACCAGTTGCTGGAGGGGGAGAGGCACCTCCCTTGTACCTGTAAACATATTGAATTTTTTAAAAAGAATGTGTACTAATATATCATTTACACTCCAACATTCTGTAAAATATAATTTGACAGTTTTGATTTCATGGTGACTTTAACATACTGTAGTTGTCATTGATTATTAATAAAAAGTAATGCAGATGATGAAGTTCAAGAATCACACAGTATCTTAGCATTTCTGATGTTCATCTGATCACTCACTTATTTAATTTCTCTGTTTCTTTGTGCTGCTGTGACTTGAAGTGGAGGAGCATAAAGAATTTTGTAAGTATTAAGACTGATACGGCAAAAAAAAAGCTTGAATGTGCAGTACATTATAATTTATCATTCTGTAAAACAAATAATTAGGCAGTTTTGATTTCATGGTGACTTTAACGTACAGCAGTACAGTAGTTGTCATTGATTATTAATAAAAAGTAATGCGGATGAAGTACATGAAGAATCACACAGTATCTTCTTAGTGTTTCTGACATTCATCTGATCACTCATTTAATTTCTCTCTTTCTATGTGCTGTTGTGATTTGAAGCGGAGGAGGACAAGAAAGCATTGTGTAAGTATTAACACTGATAAGGCAAGAGAAAAAATAAGCTTTAATGTGCCGTACAGTTTAAATGTACAATTATGGCAACTTTTCATCAAAGTTGTCCTAAAACCAAAACAATACCCGTTCTTGTCTTAGGACAACTGTGATTAAATTTTTTTGATCCACTTCAAATGTTGACTACTGTATATATGAATAGTTCTGATGCAAAACCAGCTAAAAGCTTTCTCGGTCAAAAATGAGATGATGCTGAGTGAATGCTCCTGACACATAGTAAACGTCCATCAAATACTTTTACTTCAAACTTACTAAATCCCAGCCTCAGCCCAATCAGAAGTACCGGTACTTGGGTAGAAACCTATACATGGGAGCCTGATCAAAATGCTTAGATGGGCTTAAAGGCTTTTGCATCTGAACTCTTCATACATTTTATATATAGGTGCTGGTCATATAATTAGAATATCTTCAAAAAGTTGATTTATTTCACCACTTCCATTCAAGAAGTGAAACTTGTATAATGCATACATTCATTCCCCACACACTGATATATTTAAAGTGTTTATTTCTTTTAATATTGATGATTATAACTGACAACTAATGAAAACCCCAAATTCAGTATCCCAGAAAATTAGAATATTGTGAAAAGGTTCAGTATTGAAGACACCTGGTGCCACACTCTAATCAGCTAATTAACTCAAAACACCTGCAAAGGCCTTTAAATGATCGCTCAGTCTAGTTCTGTAGGCTACACAATCATGGGGAAGACTGCTGATTTGACAGTTGTCCAAAAGACGACCATTGACACCTTGCACAAAGAGGGCAAGACACAAAAGGTCATTGCAAAAGAGACTGGCTGTTCACAGAGCTCTGTGTCCAAGCACATTAATAGAGAGGCGAAGGGAAGGAAAAGATGTGGTAGAAAAAAGTGTACCATCAATAGGAATAACCGCACCCTGGAGAGAATTGTGAAACAAAACCCATTCAAAAATGTGGGGGAGATTCACAAAGAGTGGACTGCAGCTGGAGTCAGTGCTTCAAGAACCACTACACACAGACGTGTGCAAGACATGGGTTTCAGCTGTCGCATTCACTATAGAGACATTAGAGCCAGTGGTAAATTCCAGAAGATCTGGCTGTGCTGAGATGCTCTCAGCGGGATTGATGAGTTCAGAATGCACGCTGACGATATGGAGCTGTCACGTCCATAAAAGGCGAAGCAAATTTTCAAATAGATGTTATTTTTAGTAAAGGAGAACTCCACTTCCAGAACAACAATTTACAAATAATTTACTCACCCCCTTGTCATCCAAGATGTTCATGTCTTTCTTTCTTCAGTCGTAAAAAAAAAAATTATGTATTTTTCTCCATATAATGGACTTTTATGGTGCCCCGATTTTGAACTTCCAAAATGCAGTTTAAATGCGGCTTCGAACGATCCCAAATGTGGTTGTAAACGATCCCAGCCAAGGAAGAAGGGTCTTATCTAGCGTAGCGATCGGTTATTTTAAGAAAAATAATACAATTTATATATTTTTAATGCCAAACGCTCGTCTTGTCTTACTCTACCTGGACTGTTCCGGTTCTGGTTCATGACAGTTAGGATATGTCGAAAAACTCTCATCTCATGTTCTCCCTCAACTTCAAAATCATACTATATCACTGTTTTACCTTTTTTGTTAAGGGTGTTTGATATTTTTTGCATGTTCACTTTGCAAAGACTGTCCGTGCTTCTGCAGCAATGTAGGATAATTTTGAAATGATTTTTGAAGTTGAGGGAGAAAATACGATTGGAGTTTTTCGATATACCCTAACTGTCTTTCGATATACCCTAACTACCAGAGTACACAGAGTTTAGGGAGAGAAAGGCAAGGCGAGCGTTTGAGATTAAAAAGTATTTAAATTGTATTTTTTTTTTTTTAATGAAAAAAAACGATAGTTTAGCTAGATAAGACCCTTCTTCGTCAGCTGGGATCGTTTACAACCACATTTGGGATCGTTTTAAGCCGCGTTTAAACTGCATTTTGGAAGTTCAAAATTGGGGCATCATATCAGTGCATTTTCTTTGTGACTGAAGAAAGAAAGACATGAACATCTTGGATGACAAGGGGGTGAGTATACATATATATATATATATATATATATATATATATATATATATATATATATATATATATATATATATATATATATATATATATATATATACACAGATATACTTTGGAGCTTGTAACGAAGGAATGTTCAGTTGCTGCATTAGAAGCTTGTTGTATTACTGTAGTAAAAGCCATTAGTATTATGAGAGAGAGATGGACTGAGCGAGTGTGATTACCTGCATCTGATACAGCATTAATTTTTTAGCTCAATCTCATATTTACAATAAAACATTAGTTTGATTGTCCACTGAGGAAAGTGTTATCTTTATAATGTTATTCTTTCTGTTAAGGGTGATTTCTGATGACAGCACAGCTCAGTACATTTGTTCACTGCATCAATGCGACTTCTTCAATGTAAAAGTCTTTACTGCTGACTCATAAAAACAGTCTCTTGTCACCATCTAATGGCGGAATAATGTAACTAAAATCACCATCACAAACACACACACAGTTTCTCGTGATGAGATTTTGCCAAAACTATTTGCTCTGGAACAAATTATAGATTAATGAGACCAAAGACTGCCCATTAGATTTACCCAAAACAAATTATATCTCATGTTTAACCACTAAAGAGACATCAGAGCAAGCGGTAAGTTCCAGAAGATCTGGCCGTGGTGAGTCTTTTCTCGGTGGGTTCAGCAGCGCTGAATGTCAGCAAAAACAATGACTCAAATTTTCAATTACACATTATCTTTATTAGCAAATTGCATATTGAACTAGATGGTAAAGTTCGCAGACAAACTTTAAGTTGGCTTGAAAAAGCCTAGCCAGAAAGTTTTTGAAAGTTTTAAGTTTGACTGATTCAGTTTGAAATAGTTCGCAGTTTAAAATAGTTTGAAAGATTAAAGGCTGAATGTTTTGAAGGCAATACAGTCTATTAGAAAAACACATAGATAGGGTGTTGCTATGTGGTTGGTGGGTTACTCGAGGTGGTTGCTAGGGCGGTTGCTAGGGTACCTGGGGTGGTTGCTAGGGTGTTGCTATGTGGTTGCTAGGGTATCCAGGGTGGTTGCTAAGGTGTTGCTAGGCGGTTACTAGGGTACTCAGGGTGATTGCTATGATGTTACTATCATGTTGTTACCATGATTAACATGTTGCTAGCACGTTTCTAGCATGATTAGCAAGATGCTAACATGATTCTAGCATGATTACCAAGTTACAAACATGTTCCTAGCATGATTAGCATGTTACTATCATGTTTTCTAGTATCATGATTAGTATGTTACTAGCATGATTTTAGCATGATTTGAAAGATACTAACATGATTCTAGCATGATTAGCAAGTTACTAGCATGTTTCTAACATGATTACCATGTTACTAACATGTTGCTAGCATGATTAGCAAGATACTAGCAAGATTAGCGTGTTACTAGCATGTTTCTAGCATGATTAATAAGTTGTGAACATGATTTTAGCATGATTAGCAAGTTACTGGCATGTTTCTAGCATGATTAGCATGTTACTAGCATGTTGCTAACATGGTTAACATGTTACTAGCATGTTGCTAGCATGATTGTCAAGTTACTAGCATGTTGCCAACATGTTTCTTGCATGATTAGCATGTTAATAGCATGTTGTTAGCTTGATTAGCATGTTACTAGCATGTTGCTGACATAATTAGCATGTTAATAGCATGTTGTTAGCTTGATTAACATATTGCTAACATGATTTAAATAGATTAGAAATATTAGATGTATTAGATGAGTTTGAATGAGTTTAAATGGATTAGAAATAGTACATAGAAGGGAAGCTTCATTTAGTCTCAAAGGATTCTGGGAGTTTAGATCTGAAATTTGTCAGTTGGAGTTTGAAGAGTGTTGGCTCCTTTGAACATTCTGTCAATGTAAGTCTATGGGATTTTTGGTGTTTTTGACAGTCTGGTTTACGAAAACCGTAAGCCGGATCAGTCTGAAATGATATAGCAACTCGAATTAGACCAGTGTGAAGGTCTGGGCCGAGTTTGGTGGTTCTAGCATGAAAGCTCTAGGAGGAGATACATATAGAAATTTTGGCATAGAAGAATAATAAGCAGCAGCAGCTTAACCCTTTCACACGTGAGTTTAAAATATTCTAGCTGAGCCCCCAGGGTGAGTTTTTTTAGGCGATCGTTATTTTAGAATGTATCGCCTTATTGTTTCCATGGTGACGCGTCGTGTTTGTCATGTGACACAACGCAGCCACAATAGCGCTGTATAACACATGTATCACTTTTATATCGTTTTTCCTTTTTCATTATTAATATTCACAAACGTGCTCACTGTATTATAAAATATCTGATATTCCGATTCTGAAATATGTGCAAGTAAATGTATTTGAAAGTTTAAACACTTTTTTATAATGAGCGAGTTAGTTGATCTATGCCGAGTGATGGGCGCTGCCATGTTAGTTTGCGCTGAATCCACAAATTCATCCTCTCCTCCTGAAAAACATTAAAGTAAGTCTCTGGTGAGGTTGGAGAAGAGCAGAGTAAACTTTATAGTTACCTACACAGTGTGTATATGATATCAATAAAACATGTAGTCAAAAAATAAGCATTATATGGTTAAAAACACTGAATAGTTGGGATAATCTGACAAGCGTGGAGCGCGTCTGATCTGGCTCTGTACCAGGCAAAGCGCCAAAAGCAGATTTGAATTCAGCAGTTGATCACGTGATGCGCTGAACGTTCGAATCACACCGGTGTGATCATACTCGTGTAAGGGTTAAATAGAATATCAGTAAGTTGGCTTTTTCAAGCCAACTTAACTATAAACAAGTACATTCTCACCTGAAAACCTCAGTGACACAAAAACAGTAATATTTTTATAACTGACTTATATTATTTATGGTGTCCGCCATGACGCTCGCAGTACCACAGAGTGATTCACATTACAAATGGTTAAACAGCTGTTGGAGTTCTGTTGGACTATAATATCACACTCTTTTATATATAAAGAACCATCTGACATGAAGTACATTTAAAATCCTTTAATGCACGGCAAGCCATTGATAATCCCGATTATTCCATGGTCATTTGCCAAGTTAAAACTTATATTGCTCTTTGCAGCGCAATATTTGACCGAATGGGTAAAAATGCCACTTTCGTCAGTTACGGCACCTTAGCTCTAGCATTCTTCCCACTTCACATCAGACACAGAGGTATGTTTGTGTTACCTGTATGCTGCGTCTACGCTTCTCTCTCTATAAACAACTAATTAATTCAAAAACAGCGATTTTACCTTATTGCTGAGCAATATAATGTAGCAATCTAGTAACTACAGTTACATGAATTGTTTACAAGCTGTTATATTGACGTCTTTGTGTGGCGGAAACACTGATTGAGCGATTACAAGAGAGAGGATACGGATTAAGTTGTACTTTTTTTGAAAAGTACTTTGAATTCAAATACACCTTCCTTACTGTACACCGCTTACTGTACACCCCCCTACACACATATTACACACAGGATGTTTGGGTCCACTCGACCCAGGGCCAATAAAAGAGTGGAAATTTTAGGTCCTGTGTAAGTTCACTCTGTCCCCCTATTGTCTGGGCTTGCGATTAGTACGTGTATGTGTGTTTATGTGTGTGTGTATGTGTGAGTATGTGAGAGAGAGAGTCTGAGAGAGTGTGAGTGTAAGTGTGAGTTGTGCTTCTGCCCCTGCTATTCCCGCACAGGGCTGTAGCACTTTAATTCATAAATGTGATCTAACAAAGGAAAAGGGCAAATATTAGCCAAACATTCTGTTTATATTTCTTGTAATCGGGATGAAGTAAACATCTGTTGAGTATTTTAACATAATTTTTTTAATTGTGTTAAATTAAAAACCCAAAAAATGGAGTGGGTCCACCAGACCCACGAGCACTGGCTGAGAAAAATATGAACACCATACAAGGGTTAAAGCTGTTCTGAGCTCGGACAAGTTCGTTTGCATTGCTGTCCAAGCTGATAAACGGTCCATGCTGCGCATCTCAAATGAGCAGCAGGATTTTGTTTTGTTTGCTGTTTGATGTTTCTCATATGAAACAGAAATGGCAGCGCTTATGAGTTGATCAATGCAGTGGTTGCGCTAGTGCGAAACAGGCTAGACTAATCGATTCTTTGGATTTAAGTAAAAATGAGAATCGATTAAAATCGAGATATATATATATATTTTCTTTTACCCAGAACTAGTAAACACTCTAAAAAACACGTCTTCCAGATGTAAATATAATCAAATAGATGTCTCTGTGATGTACGTGTGCTATCACGGATGTGGGCTCCAGATCATCAGTGGGCATTCGGCGCTCAAGGACCCACCCGAGAGCACCTCACCTCGGATAGATCTCTGGGAATTTACCGATGGCTCAGATGTAATTCATTTTGGGTAAATCTTACGGGCAGTCTTTTGTCTCATTTATCTATTATTTGTTCCAGAGCAAATTTTGGCAAAATCTCATCATATTTATGTAAATTCAATGCTGTATATCTGAGCGCTGCCTGTGAATTATTCAATAAATAATATATATATTTTTTATAAATAATAGTAGTATTTAGTATTAGGAATCAGTGTGTGTTTTTTCACGATGGTGACTTTAGATAGTGACGAGGCGGCGGTAAGGACTTCTGAATTGTTTGTTTTTAAACCAGCTTGTACGCAGCCAATGCACCGATCAGCACTCTCATCAGGAATCACCCTTAACAGGTGAAACGATAGTAAGAACATGTTGGACATTGATTTATTGTGATATGAAATTAATCTGAATATGAATGCTGTATCAGATGCAGGTAATCATGATCGCTCAGTCAATCTCTCTCTCACTACTAAACATAACACGCAGATTTTAATCTGTTGAGTGGTACGGTCCCATATGTGGGATTCTTTTTTCTGTGCCCCTGAGAGTACGGTCCCACATCGATTTAGCGATTTAGAACATGATGACGTCACACAACTGCCAAATTCAAACTGTGTTGCCCAGTTAACACTATAGGGAACGTTCCTGAAATCACAATATTTACTTTTGTATATATGTTAATTGTAAGTAATTATTCATTAAAGAGATCAATCAACGAATGTTAGTCAGTCAGTAAAACGAAATGACAGTTAATTTTTAAATTACACAAGTGCGCCGCTTTCTGTGGAAGACAGGGTAAAGTGCATGCTGGAGAAGCGCGTGCAGATCAGATGTGCGCAGTAAAGAAATATACAAACAAACGCAGTGTTTATGATATGATTTTCTGACTACACTTTACCTTGACTTAATTTTAACTATAAAATTGGAATTATATTATCATTGTAATGCGATTTTACCACTTTGATGTCTACACTTTATTAAACGCTTATTTCAGACATGAAATTCAAAAAATTCTAAAAGTTTATGATGAAAAGCATTATAATGATCAGAAACATCTGCAAAGTTTTAATTAGTTTATGTGGTTATGACAACTAAAAATAACCTGCAGGGAATGTTCTGGGAAGAGAGAGTCACGCACTGGGCTTGTCATATAATCACAATTATGCAGTGTTTTCAGTTTTTTTTTTCTTACCACTCGCACCGCAAAACATTTTAATATTGTATATAGTTTTCGTGCTATCAGTATGCAGGGTATTGAAATCGCTTTTGCGCTGTTTACTTTCACTTTTGCTTTCGTGTTTAATGCACACTCTGATGTTTGTCACTGAGCACAAGATTGAGCAGCAAATCTTCCAGCATGGTCTGTCAGTCATCTCTCCTTACCCTTTTTTTTTTTTTTTTTTGTCATTTTATCAATGAGCGATTTAGATTTTTAGCCCCCTTAACCTATAATCCCAAACCTAAACCAACCCATTTTATAGCTAATATAAAAGGATATAAAACGTAACTGACCAAAATATGCAGGGAAATTACCATTTTATTAACAATGTAGCATAAAAATATTTTTATAGTTGTTAATCCCACTCCAACCTCTAAACCTAACCATAAATCTCTCTGTACAGTAATAAAGAAAAACATGACAAACGGATAAGTGCAATTACAATAATTTATTTATTGCAAAAATATCAAAAGCAGTCCAAATGACGATGCGTTGCAGCTGCAGTCCTCTCTAGCTGAATACAGTATGTTTGAATACAGCTGGCAGCAGAAATCACACAAAACACAACAAAATGTTATCATTTCATATTGAGTAAGCGATTAAACAATTTAATAATGCAATTGAAAACATAAGGCCATTGATATGACAACTAAAAACAACAACAATAATAATGAAATTAATACTGCAATTTTAATATGCATAAGGATTAGTTTTTAGGTGTCGTCAATACGTCAGTATTGTATGTTTTAGTGTCTGTAAAAACATAAGTAAATGTACGTTTTATAGAACCACTTTTTGCGTAAAATAAATACAAATTATCATTATCATCTTGGTACAGCAGATGCTCTCAGTTTAGAATTGTAGCGTATGTTTAAAAACTGAACTCAATTATTTTTATTTTTTATAAAAACGTCAGTGAAGGCAGTGCAGTCGTGGTCAAGTAATGTAATCAGTGTATGAGCATACACTGTGTAACACCAACTACCCTAAGTGAAAAAAATGTGCAGTTCTGTAATGTAAAGTGCTCCTATTTTCACACACTAATTTTGTGTTTAATATACTAAAAATTATTATTTAGCAAGATAATATTAAGAACATCTATAGTGTACTCAGCTGTGCTATTTTGAGACACTATGAGTAGGCCCTATAAACTAAAATGTGCTTTTAACACACTATGTATTAAAATAATGTATGCATTTACCACTACACCACAACGAATACTACCCCCCCACCCACCTCCGCACCCCAGGCCCACCTCGAATATCACTTGGCCTTCATCTACTCTATATTTATTTGCAAAACACTGCACAAAATTCACTCCATAATAGTGGTCTTAAATTTCCTTGAATTTGTAAACAATCTGACTGTGGATTTGTGAAGTCCAAACTCTTTAGAGAAATCAACAACAACTCTCAGAGGTCCTCAGAGTTCTCCTTTGTTTGTGCCATGATTCACTTTCACAAACATAATCAGACTTTAATAGATTCCTGTTTTTTTTAATTAAAACAGGGCGTACACTGGCACCTGATAGTCATCCTATTGACTGATAACAAATCTGAACAGATAGACTCTAATTTCACCTTAAAATTAACTGCTAATCCTAGAGATTCACATACTTTTGCAACTCACAAATATTGAACTCTAGACCATTTTTCTTAATAAATAAATGTCAAAGTATATATTGTCATCTCATTTGTTTGATTGGGTTCTCTTTGTCAACTTTCAGGAATTCTGTGAAAATCTAATGAACTTTTTGGTCATATTTATGCAGAAACATAGAAAATATACTCACCCACACCACAATTTCTGCTTGTGTTTGGTTGAAGCTGATTGTCAGTGCTTCTACTGTTTTACTGTGTAAGTGTTTCTGTCATGTTCATCTGTTTATTTACTAATCTCCTCATTTCTGTTTGTATGTGCTGCTGTGACATGAAGCGGTGGATTGTGATCGACTAAAGAAATTGTGTAAGTATTACAGCTGTGAGAGAAAAATAAAATTGTGTTACAGTAGAGCTTAAATGTAAAATATATTTTTCATATTTAATGAAATTATTTTTTCAGATTCTCATTATAACCAGTTCTGACAGGTTTTGTTTTGTGCAATAACTGAATTAATGAACATTAATATGCTGATGACTAAATCATGTACAACATGTGATATACGACATTGCTGTAATTGTTATTGATCATTAAGAAAAATTCATACATCTTTTCAGTGGTTCTGACATGTTCATCTGTTCATTCACTTATAATCAGTTTTGGGAGTGGAGGCTGAAACACACCAAGCTGACAGTTTGTCATCAGCCAGCTTTGGGCCGTTGGTGAGCGTCTGTCAGGCTAGTTTTTGTGGTGTGTTCCACATGTTGGCTCTAGATGGGCTCACGGCGATGGTAGTTCACCTGATTAATCATGTAGAATCGGTGTCAGTAGGCGAGTGCCACCTTCATTTGTGGAAAGCTGTTTCCTCTCACGCAGGCACAGAACACACATGCTAGTGTGCAGTCAGCTGTTATTTGTTTGTTGTTTTTAAGCGCAGCTTCAAAGCAGCTGATCCCTGCTAGTTCTTTGACGTTGAGTTGGTGTGTCCTGGCCTAAACTTAATACTAGTAATTGCATTACTTTTTAACACGTTACTTTTTAGTAGGGTTGTCCCAAGCCAATCTCAAGGATTGGAATAAGGGCAGACTTTTTTTTTTTTTTTTTTTTACTGATAGGTATCGGCTCTCCTAACCCCGAATTTTTTGATGGAATTTTTTGGTATGGGTCTTTTGGTTCGGTACACGTATGTACTGAACAAATACAGCATTTCTTCCCCCGGAAAATTCAAACAGTAAATTGCATTTTGACAGTCTTTGATGTGGCATGACAGATCATTGTATAAACGCCTTGGAGAGCCGCTTCTGGGAGGCTCCAAAAAACATCCTGTGCCGCAGCTGGTATAAACACAAGCATTGACTAGAGTGGCCGCGATCAGCTCTGTGTGCCGCGTTGCAGCCGCAACGCCCCGCAGACTTGTGCAGTGAAAATGGAGTCCGTTCAAACGCCGGAGTGGAGTTGGAGTGAACGCGATCATTCCTTCCTCTTTACTACTAGTTTTAAAGCGACATACTCATGAATGAACATCTCATGTCTCATGTAAGCACTCAATCAGTGTTTTAACCGTAGAAAGACGTCAATAAAACAGCTTATAAACAAAATGTCAGGTCGCATTTCATTTACCTCAGGCAAGTCATCAGTGTCCACAGCTCATAATTTCGCTAGAGAAATGAAATCTAGAGATGAGCATTTCGCAAAATATTAGACATATACTAATTATATATATTTTTTTTATGTTTAAATGAATCGTTTATGAAACAGATCACTGTGTAATTGAATATATTTCAACAACATATAGAATGTTACAATTGAAGTTTATTTAAAAACTGCTTTATTTGCAGTTTACATGTTTGCATATATGTGACCCTGGACCACAAACCCAGTCTTAAGTCACTGGGGTATATTTGTAGCAATATTGACTGAACTGGCAGGGTGTTTTGTCATTGTCCTGATCCAATATGAAGTACTTTCTGATGAGTCTGGTGGCATTTTCTTGATTATTGGTAGCAAAGATGGTTTTGTACCCTTCCAAATTCATTCTGCTACTGTCATCATACATCAAGTCATCATTAAAATTGAGAGGGACTGTTCCAGAAGCAGCCATGCATGCCCATGCAATGACACCACCTCCACAATGCTTTACAGATGAGGTTGTATGCTTAGGATAATTTACAGTTCCTTTTTTCTCCACACTTTTGCTTTCCCATCACGTAGAGAAAGGTTAATCTTTGTCTCATCAGACCATAAACTCAGTTCCAAAACTCTACTGGCTCACCTTTATTGTTTTTTGCAAACTCTAATCTTGCCTTTCTATTTTTGGTGCTGGTCAGAGGTTTGCATCTTGCCGTGTAGCTTCAGTAATTCTATGTCAAAGTCTCCTGTGGATAGTAGATTGTCAGAGCATCACCCCAGCTCTCTGGAGGTTGTTGGCGATTTTACAGACATGTGTTTTAGGGTCCATTTTCACAGCTTTTATGATTTGCCTGCAGTGGTGGATGAAGTACACAAGTTGAGTACTTGAGTAAAAGTACAGATTTTTAAAATATTACTCCAGTAAAAGTAAAAGTGCTCCTCTTTCAATTTTACTTGAGTGAAAGTACAAAAGTACCTGATTTTTTTATGTACTTAAGTAAAAAAAGTACTGATAGATTTATTTTGCAATTTTATATAGGCTACTTAATTGAATTTTATATTAGCACATTTTTTTTTTATAATCCTACTGCTCAAAATTCCTGGGATTTTCCCAAAAAATTTCCCATTTTTGTTGTTGATATGGACTATGTTGATGAGAGTTATGTAGTAATATTCAATGTGAAGCTTACACTGCAATGTACCTGAGAGAAAACAGATTTGACCATTAAATTAGCAAGAACATTTTAAGGAAAATATAATTATATTTTCATAATGATTTTTTCCTTTCAAATATTGTCTGTGTAAAAACACCCCTGGCCAAATGACCCCAGAGGGCATCACTTCCTACTTTGATAATTACTGTAGTTACCATGTTCTGAGCATGACATCCTTTCTTTTCCCTCGGATGTAATCTATCTAGGTGGTTGAATAAAAATATGTGGACATTATATCTAAAAATTCTCTCAACTTAGCACCAGCAAGCAGCTAGACAGTTGGCATCAGCTAACAATATTTACTTATTTTCAGTATGGTTATGAATAAATATTCATATCTGTCTACTCTAGCTGATCCAAACAATATAAAAATGTATACTGTTGCTAAACAATATAAAAACAGATGTCACGTAGGGCTAACATGCGTAGCATTTTAATAAAATGGCTAATGTTACAGCAGTGAGGAATATGAACGTGCATGAGTTATTTTATTTAAGCTGTTCTTCGTTTTTGACATGTCTGCATTCCAGCATTTCAGTGGGCTTAAACAGATCACCTTTTACAGCAGATGTAATTCACAATCAACGGATAGCTTTGACCTAAATATGATTTTCAGTTATAATAATTAATCCTAAAATTCGACATTAGTATCTTACTTTTCGCAGCATCGGTCGCGCGCACAAGATCTCCCGGTTCTTACTTATGAATTCAGTTGACTGGAGACTCGCTCTAAATGGATCATTTGGATCAATGAGTTGTCGACTCGAGAACAGCTGCAATCGGATCATTCCAATTCATGAATGAATCGTTTGGTGTGATTGGCGAATTAATTTAACAGGTTCACTGAAAAGAATGTGTTTGTTCATGAATCAGACACCGCTTGTGTGTCTCAGTGCACATGATATATTATAAGGAGTAACGATATGTTTACGAAATGTAGTGAAGTAAAAAGTACGATCTTACGCTTTGGAATGTAGTGAAGTAAAAGTTAAAGTTGCTTAAAATAAAACTACTCCAGTAAAGTACAGATACTTGAAAAATGTACTTAAGTACAGTAACGAATTACAACTATTTCGTTACTGCCCACCACTGTTTGCCTGTCATCAACTCCTGTTGTTTTTCTCAGCCGGTCAGGTCGTTGTTGGCTGCTGATGTCTCCAGTGGTCTCCAAATTCTTGATTTCTCCATACCTTTTGTTTTTCCTATAGTTCTAATTGATTTCCTATTTTCCAAATTGTTTTCTTTTTTCTTTTCTATCGAAGTCAGCTCTCTCGTCTTAATCCTGGTTTGTGTGTGTCGTTATCGAATGCAAGACTTAGAATGCAGAAGCGATGGATATAACAGATACGACACATTCCCTGCTTTTAATATCTAAAGAATTAATTCAACAGGACACAGCTGATCACTTAGAAAGACCTGTGAGGCAACTGTTCCAATACTTATGCTCACATCACATAGGGGGATGAAACTCTAAAAGTGCTAATCTTCTTAGCTGGTAAGACGTGTTGAATCACCCAATGATAAAATGTGTCATTCTGTAGTTTTGTCTCATATTCATCTTTTGATCTTATCTGCAGTCTTTTGTTTGGCTCCACAGCAAACAGAACAATTTTGTCTTTACAATACTTATGGAGGGCACCGTATAGCACTGTATAAAGGGCTCTCTATAGCTAAAGCATAAGCTGAGGTAGATTTTTACCACTAAGAAATTTAAAATTATAACCGAAATTATTTAAAGAAAGAGCAACTTGTTCAGTAAACCACTGTTTTTTAAAAAAAAGTTACGTTTTTCCCACCGTTGTACCAAAATCTTACCAAACTGTGACGCCAAAACCGAGGTACGTACTGAACCGTCACTTTTGTGGACACCGTTACACCTATATATATATATATATTTAAGCTCTTTTATTTGCCAAATGTGAATATGTATATGTGACCCTGGACCACAAAACCAGTCATAAGTGTAAATTTCTCAAAATTGAGATTTATACATCATCTGAATAAATAAGCTTTCCGTTGATGTATGGTTTGTTAGGATAGGACAATATTTGGCCGAGATACAACTAAATGAAAATCTGGAATCTGAGGGTGCAAAAACATCAAAGTATTGAGAAAATCACCTTTAAAGTTGTCCAAATGAAGTTCTTCGCAATGCATATTACTAACCAAAAAATAAATTTTGATATATTTGCGGTGGGAAATTTACAAGATATCTTAATGGAATATGATCTTAATATCCTAATGATTTTTGGCATAAAAAAAAAAAAAAATTGATCATTTTGGCCCATACAATGTATTTATAGCTATTGCTACAAATATACCCGTGCAACATAAGACCAGGGCACATATATGCAATGCATATATCCAAAAGCCTCTAAAAGCCATCTTGGTCAAAAATGAGATGATGATACTGAGTGAATGCTCTCCACAAATAGTATACGTTTATCAAGTACTTTCACATCAAATGTGCTGAATCCCAGCCTAAACCCATTCAGAAGTACCAGTACTTACATAGAAACCTATACATAGGAGCCAGAAAGAAATGCTCATTTTAAAGAAAAACGTCAGACATACTTAGAGGCTTTTGCATCTGAACTCTTCATACACACACACACACACACACACACACACACACACAGACACACATATAATTATATATATATATAATTAGTGGTGTCAATCGATTTAAAAAAACAACAACTAATTAATCACACTTTTTTTCTGAAATTAATTGCGATTAATTCCACCTAACATTAACATTTTTATTATACTTTTATATTGCAATAATTCCACATTCAATCTTCAAATTAATGTAGAAACAACATAAAGTATATTTTTGATATTTATTTAATGCCATCTTTTTTATGACAGAAGGCAAGCATCACTGAACCAACTGATGTCTCTATGATTTTTTTCCCTAATATTTAACAATTGACTATAGCCATTCAACATTACGGTATAATTGAAAGCTTTCAATTTAACATTTATTAGACTTGTATTTTAAGTAAACTTAAACAATATTCACATAAAACCATTGTAATAACTGTCTGTGCCCTTTAGCAAGAAAGTATAGCCAAATTAAATACATTTATCAAACACTAAAATGTACATTAAATAAAAGATACAGCTTAAAACTACAGAAGTTATTGATTTTTTTTTTTTTTCTTTTTTAATTTTGTTCTTTGATTAACAGACATCATAAAAGCTATTTTGGCTGCTGTTACTTTAGAAACTGCTGCTGCTGAAGAAGCGGATCTGACTGCTTTAAATAAGACTCTTAAATAATAAATACTTACATGCACAGTTTTAAGGCAACTTTAGTCACCTTTTTTTGTAACTTCATGACTTAACTGATTACATAACTACATACTCATAGTTTCATTTGGGTTTTAATATGATACAGTGTGTTCTTTTTTTTTTTTTTTTTAAAGTTACATTTTTGGGCTTTTATGTGCCTTTTAATGGACAGGACAGTAGAGAGATGACAGGAAAGTACCGGGCCGGGAGAGGGGAGTGGGCTCAGCAAAGGACCTTGAGATGGGATTCGAACTCAGGTCGCCGCGAGCACAGTTGTGCCATACGTCGGCGCACTAACCACAAGGCTATTGGCGCCTTATGATACAGATATGATAAACTTTTCTGAAAGCAGACAGTTCCCCTCAGAGATGTATTCGTATAAATTCCTACCCTCTATTCGTTATTTAGGAGTTTCTTCCAATATTTTGTGCATCGCAAACAGCGAGATCTGCCTGCTACAGTATTTTCTCCTTTTTATGTCCGTCTTTAGCGTTTATGGCCCTTTTTAATGGCCTTTTACAGACTAAATTTAATAATAACGTAATATTTCCAGACAAATAACATTTTGGAACATGAATGCAGTGCAGTGAATGTACGAACTGCACTGGGCCCTACGGCAGTCCATATCATCAAGCCCTGTATTAGGTGGTAAATATCCATACGATCTGCCTACTTTGTCACTGACTGATGACCCAACAGTTCTACCAACATGACAGTGGTCCAGAAAACAATCATTGACATCCTCCACAAAGAGAGTAAGTCTCAGAAGGTCATTGCTGAAAGGGGTGGCTGTTTACAGAGTGCTGTATCAAAGCATATTAAATGCAAAGTTGACTGGAAGGAAGAAATTGGGTAGGCAAAGGTTCACAAGCAACAGAATGAAGCTGGAGTCACCACACTCAGACGACTTCAGGAAAAGGGCTACCAAGCCAATTCTGAAACAGATACCACGTCAGAGCATCTTACCTGGGCTAAGGAGAAAATGAACTGGACTGTTGCTCAGTGGTCCAAAGTCCTATTTTCAGTGATGATTTGGGGTGCCGTGACGTCTGCTGGTGTTGGTCCACTGTGTTTTGTCAAGTTCAAAGTCAATCTACCAGGAGATTTTGGAGCACTTTATGCTTCCATCTGCTGACAAGCTTTATGGAGATGTTGATTTCCTTTTCCAGCAGGACTTTCGCACCTGCCCACAGTGGAAAAACCACTTCCAAGTGGTTTGCTGAGCATGATATTACTGTGCTTTATTGGCCAGCCAACATGCCTGACCTGAACACCATAGAGAATCTATGGCATATTTTCAAGAGAAAGATGAGAAACAGTCGATCCAACAATATACAGACAATCTGAAGGCTCAGTAGTGCTTCAGCAGTGCCACAGGCTGATCACTTCCATGCCACACTTCACTGATGCTGTAATTTGTGCTAGGAAGAAGTCATTTGTGGTAACGTGCTGCCGACCAAGTATTGAATGCATAAATGAACATACTCTAAAAAAAAAAACTTTGAACTTTTCTTTTTTGCAGATCTGTTTTTTGATTGATCTTAAGAAATATTCTAATATTTTGAGATACTGGATTTTTGACATCCATGAGCTGTAAGCTCTAATCATCAAAATTAAAACAAACAAACAAAAAAAAAACTTTAGAAATGTTTTACTTTACATGTAATGAATCTAGAATATATGAAAGTTTCCATTTTTAAAATAAGTTACAATAAAAAATTTACTTTTTGGTGATATTCTAGTTTTTTGAGATGCACCTGTACATAGTGCTGCTTGAAAGTTTGTGAAGTCCTTAAAGTTGACAAAGAGAATCCAATCAAACAAACAAGACAAAAATATATACTTTGTCGTTTAGTTATTGAGAAAAAAATGATCCAGTGTTAAATATTTGCAAGGTGCAAAAGTATGTGAATCTTTGCTTTCAGTATCTGTTGTGACCCCTGTTTAAAGCAATAACTACAGGTAACGTTGTTTGTAACTGCTGATCGGTCTTGCACAACAACTTGTAGAAATTTTAGCCCATTCTTTAGTACAGAAACACTTGAACCCTGTGATGTTGGTGGGTTTCCTCCTATGAACTGCTTGCTTCAGGTCCTTCCACAACAGTTTAATTGTATTAAGGTCCAGACTTTGACTCGGCCTTTCCAAAACATTATCTTTGTTCATGTTTAACCATTTTTTTGGTAGAATGACTTGTGTGCTTGGGGTCATTGTCTTGCTGCATGACCCACTTTCTCTTTAGATTTTAGTTCATGGACAGATGTCCTGACATTTTCCTTTATAATTTGCTGGGATAATTCAGGATTTATTGTTCCATCAATGATGGCAAGTTATCCTGGCCCAGATGCAGCAAAACAGGCCCAAACCATGATACTACCACCACCATGTTTCACAGATAGGATAAGGTGGTTCTTATGCTGGAATGCAGTGTTTTTCTTTCTCCAAACATAACACTTCTTATTTAAACCAAAAATTGTATTTTGGTCTCATAAATCGACAAAACATTTCTCCAGTAGCCTTCTGACTTGTCCACATGATCTTTATCAAACTGCAGACAGTCAGAGAGTTGTGGCTTTCTCCTTGCAACCGTGCCATGCACACCGTGGTTGTTCATTGTTCTCCTGATGATGGAATCATGAACTTCAACATTCAGAAAGGCCTTTAGTTACATAGAAGTTATCCTGGGGTTCTTTGCAACCTTGGAAACTATTATACATCTTGCTTTGAAGTGATCTTTGTTGGTCGACCACTTCTGGGGAGGGTAACTGTGGTCTAGAATTTCCTCAATTTGTACACAATCAGTCTGACTGTGGATTTGTGAAGTCCAAACTCTTTAGAGATGGTTTTGTAACCTTTTCCAGCCTGATGAGCAACAACAACTCTTTTTCTAAGTTCCTCAGAGATCTCCTTTGTTTGTGCCATGATTCACTTTCACAAACATGATCAGACTTTAATAGATCCCTGTTCTTTAAATAAAACCGAGCATAAACTGACACCTAATTGTCATCCTATTGACTGATAACACATCTGAACAGATAGACTCTAATTTCACCTTTAAATTAACTGATAATCCTAGAGATTCACATACACTCACAAATATTTAACGCAGGGTAATATTTCTTAATAAATAAATTTTCATCTCATTTGTTTAATTGGATTCTCTTTATAAATGTAAATCTGATATTTATGCCGAAATTAAATGTCCTAAAATGTACTAAAATGTCCCCATGGGTACAAAAGCTTATAAATAATACAGAATGATTTTTTTTTGAGAAAGTAAAAATATAGAAGCAGGGCGATAGAAAATATGGTTTGTACAGTATAAAAACCATTGAGCCTATGGAGAGTCCCTACAAGAATAGCTGACCAAACTGTGTGTGTGGGTGTGCGCGTGTGCAAACAATAAGGTACAAGAGGCCGTGTTGTATTGTGAATAAATCACATCTGAAGGCTGTTGTTAGGCACGATGCAAAGTGGTTACCGCACAAAAAAAAATATTAAAACCAAAAATGTATGTATTGATATGTTACTTTTTTGAAGCAAGTTTAAGTGCTGCCCTTCTGCTAAAAAATAGTTCCTGGCAGTGACTGACAGTTCTTGGCTCAAATAAAAACAGAGAATAGGAATTCTTCTCATCCGCTGTGTCATGTATTTTTTTAACACTATATATGATATACAAGTATTGGATCGGGACAGTATCAGCAGATACTTGATATTCAATGACTCGGATCGGATCGGGGCACAGAAAATCTAAATGGGACATCGCTGTATTCTAGAATTAAAAAAAATATGCTGAGTAACTTTTTCAAAAGTAACACACATTACTTTTTTCCATTTATTTTTTTTTGTTCCCATGTTGAGAGAAATCAGGACGGGAGTAAGGAGTGCGGATGCCATGTGCGCTGTTTGAGCATGATGGGTTTTGTAGTTTTAGAGAATGTGAGATCTTTGTAGTTCTAGAATATGTCATATTTAATACAGAGCCCATCTCACCATTCAAAGGTGAAAAGTGCATTAGTGTTGTACCTCATACTGTGGGTGAGAATTTGTATTTCTGATGTTGATGCTTACACTTTGATGTGAGAGGACCATATTATTCAAAAACGTTTGTTGTGAAAGGGCCTTTACACTTGCAGAAACAGAACTTGTAATGAAAAAAGAAACAAACCCAGCATAATGCTATATTGGACTGAAAGAGAGAGCCAAAACCAGGTGAAAATTCAAAAGTAACATAATGCATTCATGTCTCTTTTCCCAGGGACTCTTGTTGTGAAGTTTTGGATCTTTCCTGGTTTCTCTCTTCCTGTGTTTTCTCTTTCTTTTGGTTCCTTTAGATGTCCTAATTTGTTGATATGACTACTGGTGTATCTTGTTTAGTTCAGTTTTTACCTTTGCATTTGTAACCCTTTGTTTCCTTTGCAAGGTGTGTAGTGTTGTCTTTGTAAAATACATCACATGGAATTACTTTTACCTTTTGAGGTTTTTTATTTGGTATTTATAGGCTTTTTAATATGATAGGACAGTAGAGAGGTGATAGGAAAGCTTTGGGCGGAGAGAGGGAAACAGGATTGGCAAAGGATTACAAGACGGGAATCCAACTCTGGTTGCTGCAAGCGCAGTTGTGCTATAGGCCTTTGTTGGCGCAACAATCTGTGTCACCCTTTTGGGTTTTTTGATTTTTCTTGGATTGCCATCTGTGTTTGTAAATAAACTGCTGTGCTTAAAACATTTTCTTAGCTCTTCCCTGCTCGTGCATTACTTTCCATAAAATGTAACAAAGTCACATATATATATATATATATATAGTTATTTGTTATACTGTTATACTGTAACACATTACTTTTTAAAGTAACTTACATCAACACGGTTTATAATCTCCTAATTTTTCTGTTTCTATGTGCTGCTATGACATGAAGTGAACAGCTATGAAATACTAAGAAAAACATGTAAGTACTGTAGCTAATACGGAATGAAAAAATGCTTTATTGTGCTACATTATTTCAAATGTATGATGTAGTTTTTCATAGTCTGATCTCATCTAATCAATTGGTTATAATCTCATTTCTCTGTTTCTATGTGCTGCTGTGATTTGAAGTGGAGGGTTGTGAAAAAGAATTGTTTAAGTATTAATACTGCTGAAGCAAGAGAAAATAAGTTTACAGTAGAGTTTAAATATAGTTTTTATAGTTAAAGGAGAAGTCCACTTCCAGAACAACAATTTTCAGATAATTTACTCACCCCTTTGTCATCCAAGATGTTCATGTCTTTCTGTCTTCAGTCGTAAAGAAATTGTTTTTTGAGGAAAACATTCCAGGATTTTTCTCCATATAATGGAATTGGTGCCTGATTTTTAACTTCCAAAATGCAGTTTAAATGCAGCTTCAAAGGGCTCTTAACGATCCCAGCCGAGGAAGAATGGTCTTATCTAGCGAAACGATCAGTCATTTTTTTTCCGAAAAATAAAAATTTGTATACTTTTTAAGCACAAAAGCTGCACAGGATCTGGAATGCACGTCCATGATGCTACGAATTAGTGATGGGTCGTTCTTGAACAATTCGTTCATTTTGAATGAATCTGTGACTCGGGAGGAACGAGTCACAGATTCAGTCTCGGGGAGTGATTCGTTCAGTCGTGCATGCACAACATCCTGTTAGGTTCTGTACTGGAATTAGTTCACCTGTTTCGAGTCTTCGGGTTTTTCAAGTCGTTTGTTCGTCTTATGGGGCTGTCACGTGATGAACGAACGACTCAAACCCAAAAACTTGTCAGATAAGATGTGAGGTGAGCTAATCATAGACTAAAGACTAAAGGTAAACAATCAATTAATCTTTTCTGTTTCTTATAGCATTATAGTTTTGTCTTGTTTGTAGTGTGATCAACGTTTGTGTAAGCAGTACATGTGTTAGGGAAGTAACACGTAACATTTGAATTATATTTTGCCAGAATTAACTAAATGACTGAAAAAAGATTTATTCATTTTGCTGAACGAGAGTCAAAGGTCAGAGTTGGTAAAATGATCCGAACATCCCATCACTACTACGAATCACGTCTAAGTTTATCGTCTGTGTACTCCGGCTAAAAAAGGTAGAGTATAGCGAAAAACTCCATCTTATTTTCTCCAACAACTTCAGAATCGTCTGACATCATTGTACCTTTTTTTTTGTAAACAGCGTTTGACTTACTTGCACTTTCCTAGTCTTTGTGTGATCACTTTGTAAACACTGGGTCTGTAGATCCGCCTACGTTCCACATGACCTTTCGACGTGATTCAACAGTATGTAGTGTCATGAACGTGCAACCTAGAGCCTGTGCTACACAAGCTTTTGTGCTTAATAAGTATACAAATTCTTATTACCGATTAAAATTACCGATCATTTCGCTAAACAAGACCCTTCTTCCTCAGCTGGCATCATTTAGAGCCCTTTGAAGCTGCATTTAAACTGCATTTTGGAAGTTCAAAATCGGGACACCAATCAAGTCCATTATATGAAGAAAAATCCTGAAATGTTTTCCTCAAAAACCATAATTTCTTCACGACTGAAGACAGAAAGACATGAACATCTTGGATGACAAGGGGATGAGTAAATTATTTGTGAATGTTTGTTCTGGAAGTGGAGTTCTCTGAACTGATGTTAAAACATGAAAATTAACATTAACCAATAAATGCTGTGGAAAGTATTGTTTATTATTAATTCACATTAATGATGACTAATATTTACAATTACAACATTGCTGTAATTGTTACAGATCAGTAATAAAGTCATGCAGATGATGAAGTGATTATTAGAAGTACATAAAGAATCAGTATTGTCTCATTGTGTCTGTCATGTTCAACTGATCATTCAATTATAATCTCCTCATTTCTGTTTCTATGTGCTGCTGTGACATGAAGCCGAGAGCTCTGAAGAACTCAAGGAATTTCGTAAGTGTTACAGCTGATATAACGAGAGAAAAAAAAAAAAAAAGCTTTACTGTGGTACAGTAGAATTTAAATATATAATGTATTTTTCCATAGTCATTATAAATAGATTTATCTTAAGCAAGCTTGTGTTTGATTTTACTGCAATAATTAATGTCTGATTTTTCCAGTATTGAGCTGCTTGAGCTGCATTACATTGTCATAGTCCTGCTGTCCTTTGCTCTGTTATTTTGGACTATGTGACTCACAACTGTATTTGAGTTTGTGTGATTAAGTGACACTGAACTGAAGTAATGTTAAAACAAATATAAATTAACATTACATCTGTTTATGGATACAACTCACCAACTACAAGTCACCAACTTTCTATTTTACTTGCCAGACTTGAAATATCTAAGTGTAATTACTACAGTTAGTATTACAATTAGGAGGCATAGGGGAATCTTTGGGAGTGGGGCTGAACAATAATGAGGGGTGAAAACTCTATAGTTACTAAAATGTAAAATATTTTTATCTGGTTAAAATTAAATTACAATAGTCCAAGACGACTTTAAATTATGTCTTCCCTCAGGTAGATTGTACATTATGAGAAGCTGAATGTTTGTTGCTTTAATGTCAACTTAACAATCATGTTGTACATTTTCATCTAAAGTGATTTATGGAAATCAAAGTAAGATTGCGTACTTCTGCTCAGTCTGAAGGCTTCATTTATATAAATAAATAAATAAATAAATAAAAAATAATAATAATAATAATAATTATTATTATTATTTTCAAACTATATAATAGAAAAAAAGAACAGTTATATCTGGTGCATCAAGTATATGTAGTATATGGCTCTCTCTCTAGAATTTAATCACAGTTTACTAGTCAGTGATTTATTTCAGACATTTTTATTTGCATGGCTGTGAATTTGGTTGCATACGCGAGTCATTTACTTGCATTGAAGAAGGCTGCATTAACTAATAAATAGATCATTAAGAAATTATGCAGATGATCAGAGTTGTAAAAAGTACTCAAAAATTATACTCAAGTGAAAGTACAGATACTCAGTAAATATTTTACTCAAAAGTATCTGGCCAAAGACGTACTTAAGTGAAAGTAAACAAACAAACAAAAAAAAGTACAACTTCAAATTGTACTCGAGTATTAAAAAAGTAGAAGTAACCCTGCAGGACAAAAAAAAAAAAAAAAGGAGATTCTTGTTTTATCTTATTAAACCATCTTCTCAATGCAAAGTGAAGTTGCCTAAAAATTAACTATATAAAATGTATTGTCAGATAGACATACAAAAGTTTGATTAAAGGCAAAAAAAACAAATCGCAATGGCACAGATCACACATCTATCTAGTGCAATAACAGCAAAATGCAGCACAGTGGAACAAAAAATCCATCTTTTACACCTTAGCGCCATCCCATATGTATACAACTTTCTTTCTTCAAGATGAACACAAATTAAGAACTTAATCAATAATCAGTCTTTCTGTATATAATACAGTTGTGCAGCATGATGGTTCAAAAAAATTACACAAAACCCCCATTGATGTCTTCTTACGCAGAACAATAGGTGTGTGTAAGAAACACAAATCCTTTTTTTTTTTTTTTTTTTTTTTGGACTATGTGAGCTTTTTGAAGCGGTGCCGTATTGCATTATATGCACTAAAAACCTTTGTGTTCATCTAAAGAAAGTCCTATACATCTGGGATGGCTTGAGGGTGAGTAAATGATGAGAAATTTTTAATTTTTTGGTGGAGCATCCCTTTAATGAGCCAGATGTGATGCAGAGGCCAAAATACATTCCAGACATTGGTTGCATTAATGATGAGTGACAAAGAAATAAAACATACAGTATTAACTTTTTTGTGTTGCCTACTTAATGCCCCTGTTTGTAACAATTGTTCTTCTTTTAATTGTTTATTTGAGGCATTTAAAGTTTTATTTTTTCCCCAGCAAATGTTGATATATAATTATTTACAACTAATTATTCAATATATCTTTATAATACAACTTAATGACTCCCAGGTAAGAACGTCACTAAACATGATTTACAATTGATTTAACATTGATGTTCATTTTATACATTTTTTGGAAATTTTCGTAACATTTAAAAAGTATTCATGGCCACTTGTATTTAAATTCTTATCACTGTTTATATTTGCACTCAGTCTTGTGCATTAAGCCAATATAGTACATAGACAGCAAATGGCTACATCAAGATAGACAAAAATAATGAATAAACTGATCTACCTTAATATGCTTCCTCGCATTTGATGGCAAAGAAATTTTGAAGCCAGAAATTTACCTGATGAAAGTTATAGCTGATGCTGAAAAGGATGTGCTTGATGCATGAAAACAAACATCATTAGCATGCATGTTTGTACTTCCATGTAGAGGTCTTCACGGGTCCAAAAATTCGTACCCGAACCCAAAGAGACTTGTAAATTTGTTGCCTGGAACCGACCCGGACCCGTATTTAATGTGAAAGTAGGACCCGAACCCGTGCAGACCCGAGAAATGCCTTAAATTTACCACCCGGTCCCAGACCGTTATTCGTAAATTGGACCCGAACCCGGCTGGGAAGACACAGACTCGACTGCACCCTGTTGGCACATATTGCACAACAAACTGCTATTAACAAGTCAGTAAAAGTTTTGGCTTACCTAGTGTTAGTAGCCCTGACTGCGATCAATCCTCCTTGACACTAACATTTCCGTCCATGTTAGTCTGTTCCTCTTTCTTGCTGAATGAAAGGACCTTCTTAATCTATTCATTATTCCAGCTCGGAACTATTTTTTTATTTTTTTATTTTTATTTTTATTTTTTTCAAAAAATGCACAGAACAAGAAGTGCGTTACACTTTATTGCGTACACAGTGGTGTAGTGGTGTCTGGAGAAGTGGGTATACTCTTTATTTATTTAAGGTATTGTTTTCGTTATAATGTACTGATTCAAATTAGCAATCAACAGTTAATTATCATGTTACCCACTCTGCGTGCCTCCCCGACACGCTCTTGCACATGCAGGCGGCATTACGGGTGTGGGCACAATCATATTTCAAAGGAAGCTGGTGCCACGGTCTTGCTTTTATGGAGTATTTACTCACGTGCAATTGGATTAGATCTCATGTGGTGGACTGTCATGATTTTGGCTAATGCAAGACACTACTGAATGATTCGCATCAGAGTGAATTTAGAAGTGGGTATACTCAAAGCCAACTGAAGTGGGTGCGCTGTATAGGCTACTGCACTGTACCATCGTGCGTGTTCAATAACAGGTGTGTCTCTTCTTCAGTAAAAGAAAACAATACAAAACAAGCTCCATCTTATGAAGCTTAAAGGAGGAATTCACATGAGACACCTTGATACCATCCGCTTGCAGTACTAACATCAACTTCGCGTCACGCATGTTTTTCCCCCACCTTATTCCCCGCTTATCGAAGTGCTGACCGACACCGATCACTGGTGGGTGTGGTGTTCTCTGATCGATTCGGGTAGTACACACAAATGTTAAACAGACCCGGGACCCGAGGTAATAGATTGGGACCCAACCCGGACCCGGCTGACCATTTAAAATATAAACCCTCCGTGAAGACCTCTACTTCCATTTAGTTGAAATAAAATTGTAAGGAGTAAAAAGTAGTTTTTTTTTTTCTTTTTTCTTCACAAACAAAATCAAGTAAAAGTGCAAGTAGTCAGTTGTAATTAAATTGTATTTGAAAAATGTACAAATACCCCAAAATAATACTTAAGTACAGTAATCAGGTAAAATTACTCAAGTATTTTACACCCCTGCATATGATGAAGTGATTATTAGAATTACACAGTATCTTCTCAGTGTTTTTGTCATGTTCATCTGGTCATGTATTTATAATCTCCTCATTTCTCTTTTTCTATGTCTTGCTGTGACAGTTGAAAACAACTTCTCTAAACAAATACGTAAGTATAACATATGTTACAGTCAAGCAATATGAAGAACACGGGCATATTTGGCAGTCACATATTGATTTTTGGGGGCAAATTTTGATTTGTAAAAATTCAGTGTTTTACACAGTATATTTGTTCATTTACTTATAATCTCATTTCTGTTTTTATGTGCTGTTGTGACATGAAGAGAACTTCTCTGAAAAACTGAAGAACTGGAGTAAGTATTACAGCTGATACTCAAATATCAAAATATTACATATGACACTAATGTTAAATATAACTAATGTTAAAAATATAAAATAAGCAGTAAATGCTGTGAAAAGTATTGTTCATTGATAATTCAGAATGATGGATTAATCTATGTTCACAAACAACAATACTGTAATTGTTACAGCTCATTTATAAAAAATCAGATGATGCAGTGATGTGAAGGAGAATCACAGTGTATCTTCTCAGTGTTTCTGTCATGCTCATATGTTCATTTACTTAAAATCTAATTTCCATTTCTATGTGCTGCTGTAACAGATAGAGGCAAGAAACCTGAACACTTTAAGTAATACAACTAATACAAAATTTATTTTGCAACAGTAGAGTTCATATAGGCAAGGCAAGTTAATTTATTTAGCACATTTGGTAATTTAAAGTGCTGTACATAAAAGGAATTAAATTATGAATTAATTATGAATAAATTAAAACAGTTAAGAATGAAACGATTATACATAAAATACAGTGCAGTCAGTTTAGATTTAGCAAAGTGTTCATTCAGTAAATGCACAGCTAAACAGAGTTTTGAGTCTGGATTTAAATGTGGCTAATGTTTTAGCACATCTGATCACTTCTGGAAGCTGATTCCCACTGCGGGCAACATAATAGCTAAAAGCGGATTCCCCTTGTTTTGTGTGAACCCTTGGTATTTCTAAGTGACTCTATCCTAATGATCTGAGTGGTCTGTTGGGTTTATATTCAGTGAGCATATCTGCAATGTATTTAGGTCCTAGGCCATTGAGTGATTTATAAACGAGTAAAAGTACTTTAAAATCAATCCTAAAAATAACTGGAAGCCAGTAAGTATTCAAGTACAAATACTTTGTTACTGTGCTTAAATACAATTTTTGTATATTTATAGTAAATTTTTTGTTGACTTATATCAGTATATTTTAAAGTGAGGGGGACAGAAATATAATTTTATATATACATCGATCAGGCATAACATTATGACCACTGACAGAAGTGAATAACACAATCAGCTCTCTATCACGGCACCTCTTAGTGGATATATCAAGCAGCAAGTGAAAATTTTGTCCTCAAAGTTGATGTGTTAGAAGCAGAAAAAATGGGCAAGCGTAAGGATTTGACAAGCGAGTTTGACAAAGGCTAGACGACAGGGTCAGAGCACCTCCAAAACTGCAGCTCTTGTGGGGTGTTCCCGGTCTGCAGTAAGGATGTGTGATACTGACAAAAAATGACATCTCAATATTTTCTGGGATTTTATCGATAACAATATTTAGACGATATTTGAGTGTGTTGTGCTGGTATCTTAAAGACTGTGAACCGTGAATTTTTTTTTTTTTTTTTTTTTTTTAACATTCTGTGTGGTGATCACTTCACAGCAGTGATAGACATGAATCTTTTCCAATAAGTTTAAACTGATTTTTATATTTTATGGGCATTTTAACCTTTATAAAGCCTTTTTTTTTCTAAAAGTGTGCATCATCTTTTGAGTGAAATTATTACATTTAACCAGTCAATAAGAATAGTGAGACATATGGGCTGTTACCAAGCAAATTAAATCAGTATCAACAAAATGCATCTTTGCAGTGCAGAGGAAACACAGAAGCTGCATCTGCAGTGGCATTCAGGGGCGATTCTAGGATTTTCATTTTAGGGGGGCTCAGCCCCCAGTGAGGGTATTATAATAAAATACATAAATAAATAATTAAAATTGGCTAATAGGTGTGGTATACCTTTGCCTCATGCACTGTAATATGTATTATATTGAAAGTTAAATTTTCAAAATGAAAATGGAAACATGATCGTTTTATTTTCGCTGGAGGAAACAACTGTGGCATGATGAGGGGTGAACATAGCAAAAACATAGGCCACAGTAGATGGGGAATCGATTGCTCCCCCATGATATTTTGTAAACTATTTATGAAAAAGAACTGCACAGATGCAGATATTATAACAGTCTATTGATAAACAAACCTTGCCCTCTGTTTCTCTCTCTGTGCTGTGGGGCTGAGTACAGCCCCCCCAAAAATGGCCTAGTGACACCCATGGTGGCATTTAGATGTACACTGCTCAAAAAAATATAGGGAACACTAAAATAACACATCCTAGATCTGAATGAATGAAATATTCTTATTAAATACTTTGTTCTTTACATAGTTGAATCAAATTTATTAACCCATGGAGGTCTGGATTTGGAGTCATACTCAAAATTGAAGTGGAAAAACACTACAGGCTGATCCAACTTTGATGTAATGTCCTTAAAACAAGTCAAAATGAGGCTCAGTAGTGTGTGTGGCCTCCACGTGCCTGTATGACCTCCCTACAACGCCTGGGCATGCTCCTGATGAGGTGGCGGATGGTCTCCTGAGGGATCCCTTCCTAGCCTGGACTAAAGCATCCGCCAACTCCTGGACGGTCTGTGGTGCAACGCGGCGTTGGTGGATGGAGCGAGACATGATGTCCCAGATGTGCTCAGTTGGATTCAGGTCTGGGGAACGGGGGGGCCAGTCCATAGCATCAATGCCTTCGTCTTGCAGGAGCTGTTGACACACTCCAGCCACATGAGGTCTAGCATTGTCTTGCATTAGGAGGAACCCAGGGCCAACCGCACCGGCATATGGTCTCACAAGGGGTCTGAGGATCTCATCTCGGTACCTAATGGCAGTCAGGCTACTTCTGGCGAGCACATGGAGGGCTGTGCGGCCCTCCAAAGAAATGCCACCCCACACCATTACTGACCCACTGCCAAACCGGTCATGCTGGAGGATGTTGCAGGCAGCAGAACGTTCTCCACGGCGTCTCCAGACTCTGTCACGTCTGTCACATGTGCTCAGTATGAACCTGCTTTCATCTGTGAAGAGCACGGGGCGCCAGTGGCGAATTTGCCAATCTTGGTGTTCTTTGGCAAATGCCAAACGTCCTGCACGGTGTTGGGCTGTAAGCACAACCCCCACCTGTGGATGTCGGGCCCTCATACCACCCTCATGGAGTCTGTTTCTGACCGTTTGAGCAGACACATGCACATTTGTGGCCTGCTGGAGGTCATTTTGCAGGGATCTGGCAGTGCTCCTCCTGTTCCTCCTTGCACAAAGGTGGAGGTAGCGGTTCTGCTGCTGGGTTGTTGCCCTCCTACGGCCTCCTCCACGTCTCCTGATGTACTGGCCTGTCTCCTGGTAGCGCCTCCATGCTCTGGACACTACGCTGACAGACACAGCAAACCTTCTTGCCACAGCTCGCATTGATGTGCCATCCTGGATGAGCTGCACTACCTGAGCCACTTGTGTGGGTTGTAGACTCCGTCTCATGCTACCACTAGAGTGAAAGCACCACCAGCATTCAAAAGTGACCAAAACATCAGCCAGAAATCATAGGAACTGAGAAGTGGTCTGTGGTCACCACCTGTAGAACCACTCCTTTATTGCGGGTGTCTCGCTAATTGCCTATAATTTCCACCTGTTGTCTATTCCATTTGAACAACAGTATGTGAAATTAATTGTCAATCAGTGTTGCTTCCTAAGTGGGCAGTTTGATTTCACGGAAGTGTGATTGACTTGGAGTTACATTGTGTTGTTTAAGTGTTCCCTTTATTTTTTTTGAGCAGTGTATTTATACATTGTTTGATGCAGCTTAGAGGGACATGGCATGCTTTAACCTGCTGTTACAAATACATAAATAATGTTTTGATATTTTAAACATAAAACATGGAAAAATGAAAAAATGCTTTAAATGTGAAATTAAAACCACCAGTAGGTGGCAGCAAGGCACTGTTAAATGAGTCATTGTGATTGAACGGAATAGTCTAAAGCAGTGTGTGACACTCCAAAAATAAGTAGTAAAGTAAAGAAACCAAAAGGTTCTTAACTGGACAAGAAATTTATTTGGGCATTAATAGCTGAGGAGACTCAAGCACACAACCTTAATAAGTACAAATATGAAAAAATATACAAATTTATTCTTATACAATAATACAGATATTAAAACCTCAAGAGGGCAGAGCAGCAGGTTAAGATGGTTGTCACAAGAATACTTAAATTACTCATGAATGTGGGCAAATCACAAATTACCTAGACCCAGTATGCAATCAAGGAGCAGGAAGGTATTTAGCAGAGGGCTTCAACATCTTAAGATTAGTTAATGTGCCCACCAATTATACCCAATTTCATTACACAGCAAACACTAGGGGTACAAAAATCTATAAGTGCATCAGTTACATTACACACATCTATACACACCAAAGAAAAATCACTCAATATATGCCAAAACCACTCTGGCTAACTACTTAGCCGTCATCAATATAAAACAATATGAAAATGGCGCATGAATGCTTAAAACCTGCCCTAATACCCCCTGCACACACTCACAAATACAAACACAAATACAAGCTCCAGGGAACCGATAATAATTAATCATTCACAATAAACCAGGACTCCCCGGTGAAGAAAACACTTAATAAATACAGAAGTCAATAACCATAGAGGCAGATAATGGACTGCTGGCCCTCTTACCCACTACCGGACATGGGGTACAGCGTTCGGGAAAAGAACCGGCGGCCACCAAACTTTAATTAGGGAAAACCCAAAACTACCAACTATCCCTCCCAATCATGTCGCACACGTCGCGGAAAAACATCCAGCCCACGTCCCGGCACAGTAGCCTCGGCAAGAAGCTCAGCAGCCCTCACATACAAAAATCCCCCCACATAATACCAGACCTCATACCATTATTGATTCCATTAGAAATACAGCACAGGTGTTCGTCTCTTTCTCCTAATGAAACGTAAGGAAGATGCTTCAGGCGCTACCACTGTCGCCTCTCCCCTTGCCTAAAACGAAGGGCTTACATCCACCCCCCCTACTCAGAATGTGTCCACACATTCCCAAATACCTCACACTCTATAACGTAGAGGCAACAGGCCCTTTGTGGCCCGCAAAAACCACCTCAAGTACTCAGTCTGTGAAACAGGTAGACTAGAGGGACCTTCCCTCAATGCGGTCTGTAATGTCTCTTCAACAGTGTCCATCTTAGAGGTCGCCCCTCCATCCCTCTGTGTGGGTGCTGGTGGCCCTGTCAGACATCCCCCCACCCAAGGATACATACAGCAATTACTGTTCACAGGATTGACATTAGAATCAGAAGGCAAAACCTTAACACTTTCCCCTCCTACGGGCAAGACTATATCAAATTTACATGGGCTTAACATATTGCGATGCAACACCCTCTCCTCACCGTCAACCCCTTCCTTCTTAACTACATAGACAGGTATATTGAGATTAGGTTGGGACATGACAACATACACATTCCGTTCCCATTTATAATCCAATTTACCCTGTCCCCTGGCCCTCTTATTTAGGACCATAACTCTCTGCCCCATCAACAAAGGTTCTCCCTTAATTTTACGATCAAACTCCTTCTTTTGATGAAGTTGAGCCTTCTGAACTAGTTTTTGGGCTTGATCATAGGCAGTCACTAATTTTTTATGATGGTGATGCACCCAGCTGTCAATTGTCTGCAAAAATCCATCTCCCCAGCAAAGCATGACATCCAGGGGCAGTGACAAAAAAAATCAACAGAAACAATCTGAAGAGGGTACTCTGATTGTATAGATAAAAGAGGGGCACTCACTTTATTTGCAGGAGTCTTGTGCAGGTTGCATCGAACACACTGAAGCCACCACTTCTCCACTCCTTGTGCCAGCCCTGGCCAAAAGAAACGTGGACGGGCCAAGCCCAAAGTCTTTTCCGCTCCCAGGTGTCCTGCGTGGTCATGCACCCATTCCAGAACTTGCGTCTGCAGACACTGAGGCACCACTATTTGTTTCAATTTGTCAAATGTCTTTGGATCACATACCTCCCGGCACAGCAGTCCCTGATCAACATAGAGACGGGCCCACTGTCGCAACAGCACTTGAGTAGATTGATCTTCTGCTACTCGCTCCCTTGGAGAGGGCCCTTTCCCTCTGTCCATATAGATCCACAGTCGTGATACCGCTGGAACAGTCTGCTGTGCCCTCTTCCACTCGGCCAACAAGCTGGGGCCAACATTGTCTCCTTGGTTTGTATGCACCACTGTCTCGAACTTGTGACCCTACTCTAGGTTCTTAGTAACTGGAGCAAAGGCATGGACACAGGCACGGACGACTTCAGATGCGACATATCCGACCTCACCACATCGGTCTGCCCCATCCTCTGTGGGCCTGGCAGAAGTCTCACTCACAGGCCACCTGGAGAGGGCATCGGCATTTCCATTTGTCCATCCCGGTCTATAACGCACCTCAAACTGGAATCCTGCGAGCTGGGCTGCCTTCTGTTGCTCAGCTGCACCCAGATTTGCTGTATTCAAATGATCCAAGGGATTATCATCTGTGAAAACAGTAAAGGGAGACACAGCAAGATATTTCCTAAACTTTTCCTCTTTAGTCCATTTTAAAGCCAAAAGTTCCAGTTTGAATGAGCTGTAATTTTTATCATTCCTTTCTGTTGGTCGGAGACTTCTACTTGCATAAGAATCTCTCCTTGCATACTTGCATCTCTCCTTCCCGTCTTGAACCTGTGCCAATCTTGCTCCCAAGCCTGTCTGGCTGGCATCAGTATACAACAAAAATAGCAACTCAAAATCAGCATATGGGTGCTTGTAGGAGACTCTCCTTCAATTTCTTAAATGCAGTGTCCTGTGCCTCTCCCCATGACCAACCGTCTGTTTTTCCTGTAGCCGGTCGAGTACGTCGCTTTAATGTCCCCCACAACATTGAGTTCATTGGTGCTGCAATCTGGGCGAAGTATTTTATAAAATGTTGATCATATCCAGCTAGGCCTAAAAAAGCATGCAACTGAGTAATATTTTGAGGGGTTACCCAAGCCTCCACTGCCCGGAACTTCTCTGGGTCAGATGACACCCCTCCTTCTGCAGTCACATGGCCCAGATAATGAACTTGGCTCTGGAAAAGGGAACACTTGACCAGTCTCTGAAAAGTTCCTGGGGCATTGCATAACCCCATCAGCATCCGATTAAATTTATATAGCCCCATTGGCGTCACAAAGGCGGTCTTCTCTTTAGCAGCTGGGTGCACCCCCACCTGCCAATACCCATGTGCTAGATCTAATGTTGAAAACACTCTAGATTTTTTTCAATGAAGTCAGCGACTCCTCAATTCTAGGCAAAGGGTATGAATGAGTAACACTATTCAGTTGCCTGCAGTCTACGCAGAAATGAAGGGTGACGTCCTTCTTTTTGACAAGCATTACACGTGCTGCCCAAGGACTATAACTCTCCTGAATAATATCATTTTCAAGCATGTTATTTAAAAGTCCCCTTACTTCGTGACACAATTTTGGTGGAATCCTATTGTAACGATCTCTAATTGGGCAACTTCTATTTTAAATATTTAAAATATTTAAATACTAAATATTTTGTTTTGTTTTGTATACTTTTTTTTTCATTCGATCAGATAACATTTTAAGCTGTCATATGGTCATGTTACAGTGTACCCCACATACGGGGCATGTTGTCACTTTTCACTTCCTTTCTTTTGAGGTAAATAACGAAAAATGTACACACTGTAATTATGAAACAAAGCTGCATATTTGTACTAGACAAGTATGAAAATAACGTGGATAAAAAATTATACTCTGAACCCCACGTGGATTTACACAAACTGAGAGATTAAAAAAGTGTTAGGCTGTGCCCCGCGTTCCCCTACGCAGTACACACTATTTTAATAAATCAGTGTATATGTTTGGCTGACTGTATTTTACTCTGATAATGAACAGGCTGCAACGTTTGCGATGTGTGTGCCTGAGGCACCGGCGTGTTCGAACAGCGGAAACAAACAACAAAAAAAGAGTCATTTTTGGTCATACAGATAATTTGAAACTGCAATGTGTTTACTTTTATTTCTGTCCTCTCGTTTTTCTTTCCGTGAATTTTCGTAGAGCGTCGCGCCTGAACATGAACCAAACTCAGCAGCATATGTCACCCAGTCTTTTCCTTTCGTTTTGTTAATTTGTTAATTATATTTCACGTATTTATTGATTTTATGTATAGACTATGATCTGATAAAAACAGATTTTGTTATTTTTGTTAATTTTTGTTGCTTGGTTATGCTTGTTCGCTGCATTCTTTCTCTTTTCTGACCCCACAGCTCTCTCTCTCTCTCTCCGTTAGCTTAGTGTTAGTTTGCACCAGTCCAGGTGTTTACGGGAGTTATTTGTGCTATTTCTCCTTGTTGAGAGTTTGGTGTCGCACATAGATTACACCTGATTATGCATTCTTATTCTTTTCTCTGATGAAATGGAGTGTGTCCATCTCACACATGTAGTATCCATCTCGGCAGTCATCTTAACAATCGAATTCCAGCAACAGGAAAAAGACAAACCATTTTAAACACAGATTTTTTTTTTTTTTTTTCTGGTGCCGTTTTGCGGTGTAGGTAAATTCACCACTTAATTTTGAGTTAAAATATGTTGTTGTAACTTACATTACTGAGAATGTAACCAGTAATAATATTACCCAAAATTTATTAGTAATGCGTTATATTACTGCGTTACAGCAAAAAGTAATACACTACTGAAATATTATTACTTTTGTAATGCGTTACTCCCAACACTGATTACAGTGTTATATACTATAAAACTTATCATGTGTCTACCTAATCTATTACGTTGTAATACGACAAACTAGCTGTTCTCCCTTAGTAGACGGTTACAGTAGAACATCAAGAAGTTGCAGTGAAAGTCGCGAACGCAAATATGACGTCGGAATGCCGTTGCCGTTCCATAAGTGACTGCTGCTTAAAGTCCTTATTGATGCACGTGGGGGGCGAAGGCTGGCCTGTGAGGTCCGATCCAACAGACGAGCTACTGTAGATTAGATTGCTCAAGAAGTTAATGCTGGTTCTGATGGAAAGGTGTCAGAATACAGAGTGCATTGCAGTTTGTTGTGTATGGGGCTGCATAGCTGCATACCAGTCAGGGTGCCCATGCTGACCCTTGTCCACCGCTGAAAGCGCGAACAGTGAGCATCAGAACTGGACCACAGAGCAATGGAAGAAGGTGGCCTGGTCTGATGAATCACATTTTCTTTTACATCACATGGATGGCCGGGTGCATGTGCATCACTTACCTGGGGATCGCATGGTACCAGGATTCACTATGGGAAGAAGGCAAGCCGGCGAGACAGAGTGATGCTTTGGGCAATGTTCTGCTGGGAAATGTTCTGCCATCTGTGTGGATGTTACTTTGACACAAACCACCTACCTACGCATTGTTGCCTACCATGTGCACCCTTTCATGGAAATGGTATTTCCTGGTGGCTGTGGCCTCTATCAGCAGGATAATGCACCCTACCACAAAGCAAAAATGGTTCAGGAATGGTTTGAGGAGCACAACAACGAGTGACTTGCCTCCTAATTCCCAAGTGTCCAGTTGCATGAAAGCCCTTGAGCTAAGAAATTCTTTAGTTACAAGGTTAAGGGTACCCTTGGTGAAACTTGGGTTGCAAGAAAAAAACCTAAGGGTCAACTTAGCACCACTTTGTGGCTAGAAGTTATAAAGATATATATATATATATATATATATATATATATATATATATATATATATATATATATATAACATTTGATTAAATTGGCCTATTGTAATGAAAGTGATCTCAATATGTTCCTTGGGTGATACAGAAAACAACAATACCAATTATGCCAAAATTGGCCCAACTTCCTGTCCGCCATTTTGATTAATGTTGAAAACTTACTCTTTCAAACTCCTCCTAGACTGTTGGTCCTGTTTTTACCAAATTTGACTTCAGACCATGCTGGAAAAAAGTTTTTGTGTCTATATACAAATCATTTTTTAACGTAGTTAATGTCGAGAACAGCGATACCAATTATTCCGTAGTCAACCGAACTTCCTGTCCGCCATTTTGATTTGCTTTTTTGAACTCCTCCTAGACACTTTGTCTGATTTTTCACTAAAATTCACTCAGATCATCTTCAGACTGTATTGACAAAAAGTTACTAATTTGATAGATGAAACCAGTTTTGTACAGCACCACTTCAAATTTGGGGCATGCTGCCAAAATGACTGTATGTGGCTGTATACCTGAAAAGCTTTGACCATAATAACACCAAACATCATGTAGCATTGTCACCTCACACAGAACACACCACATCGATTTGATAGCAGCACCACCTGTTGGTCAAAAGCAATAACCCATTAAATCATATTACTAGTGCTTGTTTGTTTTTGTTTTTTTATGATTTTTTTTGCTATTATTAATAGTTCGTAAAACCTACTTTTTTCTGATTTTCACCAAAATTGACTCATCATCAGACCATGCTGGAATTCAGGTTGATTAGTCAAACCGTTTTCGAATAAAACGCAAATAAATTTGACGAAAAGCACTTCTCAACTTCTCAATGGTTTGGCCAAAAATCACAAAACTCTCTAGATTCAGTGCATCATTGTGTTGACAAAGGTGGGACGTGGGCAGTGGAATAGGAAAAACAAAAGGAGATGGGAGTGAACGTCTTTTAACTTAAATGCTGCATTTTTTAATGCCATTTCATGCATGAGACGCTGCAAGAAACGTGAGTGCAACAGCCAAACGGGTCCATGTTTACAATTGGGATTTTAATTTTTTGCCATATTAATCATGGTTGATCATTTCATAATTTAGGCCTAAATCACTGACAGAGACCCCTGCTCTATCAGCCAGTCACTGTGTGCATAGTTAGTAATCATGCTAACATCATCCGTAGCATCGAGGTCAACCCCTCCCTTACTCTTAACTTAAGACTTCTCTTTATTCCTTAGTAAAAGTTTGTCTCAGCGGCTATGTGAATAGGTTTTCAGAGAGACCTCTTAGCTGAAAACTACTGCTGTTTAGGAGAACTCTTAGTGGTAAGATAAAATGTTTGTGAATACGGGCCCTGATAAGACAAAGACAAAAGAGAAGTCTTAAGCTAGGAGTAAGGACGGGGTTTACCTTGTTGCTATGGATGATGTCAGCATGCCTACTAACTGTGCACACAGTGATTGGCTGATAGGGGAGGAGTCTCTGTCAGAGATTTGTCCACAGAAATATTGTAGAGCGTGGTATTATGTTGCCATATTCAAATACATTTAAAAAAAAATGTTGCCACATTCAAATTAAGATTTTAAAATGCAGGCTAAGTGTCAATTAATTAAACAATTATATGTTCAGCTGATTGTCAGCCTTTTACATAAACTCTTCATAAACAATTAGCTGATATGCATATAAACAGCCTTTTTATTAACAGAATAGAATAATCATGGCTGATAGTAAAAGATGCAAATGTTGCAAATGTAGAAGTAAACCAAACTGGACGCAAAAACAGCTGTTACTTCTTGCCCAACATGTTAATGACAACAAAGATATAATCAAAGGAAAATTTAGAGTTGGTATAACCTCCAAAACCAAAAAAAGATGCGTGGGAAAACAAATGTGTGCAGATAAATGCAGAGTGTTTCTAAAACATTTAAGTTCAAAGGCAGCTTGCTAGCAACAGGCATTTTGGGATAGTTGGGATTTGGTCTCAGTGACTTAGGAGTCCTCTTCACTACTTATAACATTTCACATTTAGGAGCTAGTTTTAGTGCTAAAACACTTTGTGGAATATTTTGTGGAATATATCGTGGAATAAATTTAGGACTTGCACACCCATTATTTTTAAGATTTTCTCCTAAATCGACAAGTTATGACCTACTTTTAGCCTTAAGATGTTTCGTGAATACAGGCCCTGGTCTTGATATATTTCTTGGATCATGCAGAGAACATCGATACCAGTTATGCCATAATTGGATGAACTTCCTGTCCGCCATTTTGATTTATGTTAAAAACCTACTTTTTCGAACTCCTCCTAGACTGTTACTCTGATTTTCACCAAATTTGACTTGGATCTCCTTCAGACCATGCTGACAAAAAGTTACGGATTTCGTGTCAATATACAGTAGGAAATGGTTTTCGTTTAGCGCATCAATGAACTTGCTGGAAGGATGCCAAACTGCTTCTGAGGCTGTATCTTTGCAAAGCTTTGACGTATTGATGCCAAATTCTTTATGTGCCATTGCCATCTCACACTGACCACATCAATTTGGTAACAGCCCCACCTATTGGTCAAGAGTACAAAACCATTCATTAACCATTCATTATGGAATTTCCAAAAATGCTAATAAACTTTTAATTGCATTAGCCTGTTGTAATGAAACAAAATATTCTTAATATATAATATTGAGATATAATCAAAATATTCCTTGGGTCATGCCGACAACATACACAGGGAGTGTGCAATTGGCATGCCGACTGCAGGAATGTCCACCAGAGCTGTTGCCCGTGAATTGAATGTTCATTTCTCTACCATAAGCCGTCTCCAAAGGTATTTCAGAAAATTTGGCAGTACATCCAACCGGCCTCACAACCGCAGACCACGTGTAACCACACCAGCCCAGGACCTGCACATCTAGCATCTTCACCTCCAAGGTCATCTGAGACCAGCCACCCGGACAGCTGCTGCAACAAACGGTTTGCATAACCAAAGATTTTCTGCACAAACTGTCAGAAACCATCTCAAGGAAGCTCATCTGCATGCTCGTCGTCCTTATCGGGGTCTCGACCTGACTGCAGTTCGTCGTCGTAATTGAGTGGGCAAATGCTCACATTCGATGGTGTCTGGCACTTTGGAGAGGTGTTCTCTTCATGGATGAATCATGGTTTTCACTGTACAGGGCAGATGGCAGACAGCGTGTATGGTGTCGTGTGGGTGAGCGGTTTGCTGATGTCAACGTTGTGGATCGAGTGGCCCATGGTGGAGGTGGGGTTATGGTATGAGCAGGCGTATGTTATGGACAACGAACACAGGTGCATTATATTGATGGCATTTTGAATGCACATATACACAGATACTGTGACAAGATCCTGAGGCCCATTGTTGTGCCATTCATCCACGACATTCATCACCTCATGATGCAGCATAATGCACGGCCCCATGTTGCAAGGATCTGTACACAATTCCTGGAAGCTGAAAACATCCCAGTTCTTGCATGACCAGCATATTCACAGGACGTCACCCATTGAGCATGTTTGGGATGCTCTGGATCGGCGTATATGACAGTGTGTTCCAGTTCCTGCCAATATCCAGCAACTTTGCACAGCCATTGAAAAGAAGTGGACCAGCATTCCACAGGCCACAATCAACAACCTGATCAACTCTATACGAAGGAGATGTGTTGCACTGCGTGAGACAAATGGTGGTGACTGGTGACCCCCCCCCCCCCAAAACTGCACATTTTAGAGTGGCCTTTTATTGTGGCCAGCCTAAGGCACACCGGTGCAATATTCATGCTGTCTAATCAACATCTTGATATGCCACACCTGTGAGGTGGATGGATTATCTCGGCAAAGGAGAAGTGTTCACTAACACAGATTTGGACAAACAATATTGTGAACAATATTTAAGAAATAGGCCTTTTGTGTACATAGAAAAAGTCTTAGATCTTTGAGTTCAGCTCATGAAAAATTGATTTCAAAATCTTTTATCACAGTACAGTACTACAGTCAGTGCATTTAATCTTTAATTTTTGTTGAAGCATCTTTGGCACCAATTACAGCCTCAAGTCTTTTGAGCGTGATGCTACAACCTCAGCTCACCTATTTTTGGGTAGTTTCTCCCATTCTTCTTTGTAGTACCTATCAAGCTCCATCAGGTTGGATGGGGAGCGTTGGTGCACAGTCATTTTCAGATCTTTCCAGAGATGTTCAATTGGGTTCAAATCTGGGCTCTGGCAGGGCCACTCAAGGACATTCACAGAGTTGTCCCATAGCCACTCCTTTGTCATCTTTGCTCTGTGCTTAGGATCGTTGTCCTGTTGGAAGATGAACAATCATCCCAGTGTGAGATCCAAAGCACTCTGGAGCAGTTTTTCATCAAGGATGTCTCTGACATTACTGCATTCATCTTTCCCTTGATTCTGTCTAGTCTGCCAGTTCCTGCCACTGAAAAACATCCCCACACCATGATGTTGCCACCAATATGCTTCACTGTAGGGATGGTATTGGCCAGGTGATGAGCAGTGCCTGGTTTCTGCCAAACATGACGCTATTCAGGCCAAAGTGTTCAATCTTTGTTTCTCGTGGTCTGTGAGTCCTTCAGGTGCCTTTTGATAAACTCTAGGCTGGCTGTCATGTGCTTTTTACTGAGGCATGGCTTCTGTCTGGCCATTCTACCATACAGACCTGATTGGTGAAGTGCTGCAGATGGTTGTTCTTCTGGAAGGTTCTCCTCTCTCCACAGAGAAACACTGGAGCTCTGTCAGAGTGACCATCGGGTTCTTGGTCACCTCCCTGGCTAAGGCCCACCTTCCCCGATTGCTCAGTTTGTCAGTTTGCCTTGTTTTTGACGGATGCCAAGTCACAAAGCAAATACAAAATACAAGTCATAAAATCATGTTGATTTCAAAATAATCATCCTGTGCAGACTCCTATTCGTATTTCACATCAACAAGGTTTGGAGTTTAATTGCAGGAGTTGTAGGAGTGGGATAAATATAATTAAACAGGACAAAACATTAACATTTATCCAACCATGTTAAAAAAATAAATAAATAAATCACGAAAAACAATGTTGGACAGGCAAATCACATAGTCTCGTGAATCATATCGCTTTGCTTCTGAAATGCTTCTCTTGGCACCACGTAGAGGTCGGAACAAAACCAGTTTGAAACCATAATGTGCCACAGATATGTGCAGTGTAAATAAGGGGTGAAACAGGCAGCGTGCAATGTTGAATTAAGTTCTCTTTCACATGTTATTGCTACACACTTACTTGAAAAGTTATGTCAAAATGCCTGTCATGGAGAGTATTCATGTAAATGCATTTGGTGATTTCTTAAGTGAACCTTAACAGTTGGGAGAAATACGGATATTTCCCATATTTGTTCCATTCAAGAGCAGCGTAAACCTGCTGCCACAGATTGTGGCATAAATGTAATCAAGTAACAAAAGAGCAAGAGAAAATGACTCCCTGCCCTTGACTCAATCACTTAAGTAACTTTAATGAGAATCATTTATATGTAATGTATACAGTGAAGATTGTGCAGTGTGTGTGTTTATATTGTATTTATTTATTTATTTATTTATTACTTCATTTAATTAACTTGAGAACAGTTTAATTACATTAATTCAGTATTAGTTTCTGAAATTGTTTTTTAAAAAATGGTGGCAGCTTCTAGCTTCAAAGAAAAACAATGTTTCTAACATCTTTGCAGCAGTATATTTTATGGGTCAAAACCCACCTTGGGTGTGCATTATTTTCTAATAGTTCAATGGCCTGTCATAAATGATTCCTTACATAGTGTAATTTATGAATTATAAATGTATTCATAAATAAAACAATTCTGAGTTGGCTGTGAGTTAAGGAAAGTACATGTAGGGCTTTTATACACAGTGTGTGCCGTTGTAAAGACTAGGTTTATCTTACACAGCCTCATTTTCATTCAAAAACATATGATGATTTTCATGCGTCTTTTGTTCTAGTTCTTTTTATATTCCATTGCTAAGCTAAAATTTCCGTTAGTAAAAAAGTGATGAAAAACCTTTGCTCTCCCATCCCACTTGCCAGACACAAGCAAGGCATGCACCTTCAGGATCGATCTAGTAGATCATACACAATTAAGGTAGAGTGGGGTAAAATGCCCCCCTACTGTTTTTCCCAAAATAACCACAAGATCAAATCAAGACAAATTTTATTGTAACTGTGGACTATGTTGACCAGAGTGATGTAGAAGTTTTCACCATGAAGCTTACACTGGTGATGTACCGAAGAGAAATGGATATTACAGTAAATGATCTTAGTTTCAGCAGTAAGAAAAAAAGTGTTTTAAAGCTTGTTGTTTTGTAGAACATCACAGCTATGTATGATAGGAGAACAGGGCCTGTAGATAGGGAGTATGTGATATTTAAGAAAAATACAATTATAATTTTAGAATGACAATTTTTTCTGTAGTAGCAGTAGCAGTAGTAGTAGTAATACTGTTTATTTGTGCTGGTACACAAACACATTTTCTTTGTCTCTTCATGTCCAGTGAATCTTTGCTAACTAGAATCATTTTCTATTTCTGTTTTTTTTCTAGGTGCTGCTGTGACTCTAGAAGAGAAGATTGTGTCAGTGAAAGAGGGAGAAAATGTCACTCTAAATCCTGTGGCTAAAATACAGATAAATGATGAAATAAAGTGGTTGTTTGGAAATGAAAAAAAACTCATAGCTACGGCCAAAGGAGGGGATGGAAAGATTGAAACATTTGACAGCCCCTTTAATAGATACGGAGCATCTGACAACTTTGATAGATTCAGCGGCAGTCTGATTCTGAAACCAGACAATGAATCACTGGTCATCTTAGGCATCGGAGCTGAACAGGCTGGACTCTATGAACTGAAGATCACTCGTGGAAATAAAACCAGACGCGAGTTTTTCAATGTTGTTCTCGGAGGTGAGTTTCTCCTGTCTTTTAGTGTAATGATAATCACAGATGTGCTGGTTGAATATAGCAGAGTTGAAGGTCTATTTCATGTACACACAACCAGATTATCTCTGACACTATAAGATGATGATGCGGGTCAGAGCCGCTGTGTTTATTTATGACTTTTTAATACAGCATTTCATCTTCAGAACAGTCTCTACTTTTGGCGGTGAAAATAATATTTGCCGTTAGGTTTAAAATGGCTTTAAAATTTACTGCAAATGCTCAACAGTGCATATAAATATAGAAATACTCATTTTCTGTAATGATACTGTGAAGAAACAAGAAATGTGGTGTATTAAAATCTTCATAAATTTAGCTCCTTATTTTAAAAAAATATGTATTTATGTATTGGCAGGTTTTGTATCCGTGTTCAAACCTCATTAGTTCTTCCATGTTTCATGATGAATGTTTTGAATTGAGCCACACAGCACACACTTTTACACTGAATGGTTTCTGTGTGGAAATCTCAAAACAGTCAGTCATTGATAACCTAAAACAACTTGTGGATATAACGTTAGCTACTTTAGAAAATAGAAAATAAGCATATCTAAAAAATCTCTTACTTACCCTTATGAAAATGTTGAGGGCAGACGAACGTAAACAAAGATATGTTGACAAATCTGATGATTTTGCGTATTACCGCTGCTATCCAGGCCATCCGACACCTCTTATTTCCGCTGCATGTTGTTTAGTCTTTCTTTCTTTCTTACCTTTGTGCTAAGTTTTCTATCATGTAATTTACTATTGCAGACTTTAACACAACAAGAACGTACCATTTTGAAGCAAATGAACAGAACACCTTGGCTTTAAAACCTTACAAATGGTGGTGATACGCAAAATGCACTACGATTCTCGTGAGTGTGACATCACCTGATGAAGTCTTGTGCCATCAAACTGTTGTATAAACGCAATATCACAATAAATTCATTTAGCAGTCAATTAAAGGGTTCAAATCTGTAGCTTTGTTGTCAAGCAAAATAAAAATGACAAACAAACCTTTGCTTTTGAGGGTATTTTCATTTTAAAGATGCGCAGAAAATTACTGCACAGATTAAGCACATGTAATGAACCTGCATAGATATATATTGTGTATATATAGTTTCACAAGATCAGGGTGCATGTTACCTGTGCAGTTTGTTCTTGTTGTAGTAGTATTAGTAATACTCTTTATTTGTGCTGGTACACAAACACATCCTCTCTGTTTTTTCATGTCCAGTGAAGCTTTGCTAACTCATTTGTTAAAATCATTTTCTATTTCCCTTTTTTTTTCTTCTATGTGCTGCTGTGACTGTAGAAGTCAAGACCGTGCCAGTGAAAGTGGGAGAATCTGCCACTCTACAGCCTGATGCTGAAATACAGGAAAACGATCAGATAGAGTGGTTGTTTGGATATGAAAAAACTCTCATAGGTGATATTAAAGGAGGGAGAGCAAGGACCTATATATTAAAAGGATGTCTGACTCTGGACGGCAGAACTGGATCACTGAAGATCTCGCCCATCACAGCTGAACAGGTTGGACTCTATGAAGTGAAGATCACTCGTGGAAATGAAACCAGATGCAAGTTTTTCAATGTTGTCGTCAGAGGTGAGTCACTCCTGTCTTTTAGTGTAATGATAATCACAGTTCTTCCATATATTCACCTTTTCTTTTTCTGCAGGTAATTCTGCTCAAACTGCTTAATATTCAGACTCATGTCAGTGTTCATTCTGTAGATCATTAGGTCTAAAATTAAATCTGAGATTAAAGTTTAAAAATCTCCCATTGATCTTCAGTGTGAAATAAGCATATTTGCATGAGTGACAGGATCTAGCATGTAGTACACATACCTAATACACGCTGAAGCACCAAACACAGGTTTGATTCTTATCAGTATCGTGTTCTTATCCCATTTCTCCTGTTTTGAAGTGACAGAACACTTGATGTGCTGGTTGAATATAGCAGAGTTGAAGGTCCATTTCATGTACACACAACCAGATTATCTCTGACACTATAAGATGATGATGCGGGTCAGAGCCGCTGTGTTTATTTATGACTTTAATACAGCATTTTATCTTCAGAACAGTCTCTACTTTTGGCGGTGAAAATAATATTTGCCGTTAGGTTTAAAATGGCTTTAAAATTTACTGAAATACTCAACAGTGCAAGTAAATATAGAAATACTCAAAATAAAAAAACAAACAAATAAAAAAAACAAAAAAAAACAACGTATTGTCAGGCTTTGTGTTAGTGTTCAAACCTCTTTAGTTCTTCCATGTGTTAGATCGCTGTCTCCATGACAAATAAGATCCAGCCCCGGACGCCAGATCCCTTCAGAAAACATTAGTTTGTCCAGTATCAGAACAACTCATCAGCAGAGAGGTCTAATACCCAAACCCTGTTAACAGGAGGTCTTGTCTGGTACCCAAAATACCCAAAACACTATTAACAGTCTTCTAGCAGCCAAGAAGTTGACTGAGGAAAAAGCCAGTGAAAGTGAAGAGCAGAAGCAGGAGACGAAGTAATGATGATAAAAAGGAGCAGAGTTTATTGAATAGTATTAGTTGCGTATGTCTCAATGCTCAGACTTTGTCTGGAGAACAAAAATTTAACAAGTATTGTTATACCAAACTGATTCACAAAAACATCCCATAAACCTTGAGTTTCTATAAACATGCCCTTGTGTCTCTTATTCATAAAGACAAACAGCCCTTGAAACCACACAGTCATAAGACCAAACAACTATGGAAAAAATATATTAAAAAAAAAACAACTTTAATATAATATAAATGACTAATCAATTAATGAATCAATAAATGAATATATAAATGACTATAATGATTATTATAAATGATTATATGATTAAATGGAATAATAAAATGATGACATGATTAATTATAAATGAATGAAGAATATATAAAAAGAAAGCAAAACACAACACAAATGTATGGTTGCTCTGAGGCAAAAACTGTTTGCATTTGAGGATCGTCAGATCCTTCATTCCCCCCTCTTAATCATATATGACAACATAAAATGATTATTGCAAGCAAACTTCCATAATCTTTATCAAAAACATACTTTGAAAAGTTTGGGTGATCAGGCCATACTCTTCCCTTCTACATGTTCAAAAGAACAGGTCACTTCTGTCATACTGCATACCAGCGTCGGTTAAGGGAAATTGTGTCTCTGACTTGTCGTACAACAGTAAACTGTAATCTGATAAAGCAAATCAACACTCTTATGGAAATGTACAAGAGTAAGATGATTGACACTCTTGAAATTGTGAATAAATCTTTTAAAAGTGTCCCAATATTGATCCAAACCAAACCAATATGAATTTCCAAAAACTCATTGTGAAAAACATGTTCTTTACCAATTATGATTGCATGTGCTTTTACCCTTTCCAACTTTTACCACCTTTGGCCATTTGTCATATTCAATTTCAATTTCGCCAGGTCTCATTCAAAATTAATGAGCAAATTCATGTCTAATATCTATACATTTAATTTTGGCTAATAATTCTACATAATTTGGATCTGAAGGGGTTGCTAATGATAAACTAATTTTAGCAGAATTCTATGTCCGCCCCCCTCTGGAGGAGGTTTCCACACATCCTAAAGCCTGAATTCAAACCTTTGTCTGATTGCCTTAGTTAAAACCAATTGATGTATCAGAAAATCAGAATTAAGTGCACACCTGCCATAGCAAGATCTCTCATAGCAACATTTGACCTTCAGCCAAAACTGAGCCGATAAATTCATATTATGCACAGAAATAATAGAAGCATATCTAACCATGTTGGCTCTGTCGTTCCACATTTGATCTCAGAGTGTGATTAACTCTTTCAAATGACGAATGTCATTGTTGGTAGTATGAAAATCCAATGAAGTCCACAGACTTCGTGACATACCTGACCATTAAAGTGTGTTTGCCCTGGCCAGAATCAAGTGTCTGACACTCCCATCAGGTAATGATGTCTCAAACCAATATTTAGCCATGAAGACAGCAGTGCCTATTGATAGTAAAAGATTTTGCCAACTATAACCAAAACATCCCAGTAACTCTGGCATTTTATAAAGTCCCAAAAATGATGTTTGGCAATTTTAGCATCGTGGAGCACTTGTCACACGTTCTGCCGCTCATTAGCCAATAATGCAACGCATTTCATTTACAAAGTGTAGACAGCAAATAGTTAACATCAAACATTACAAAGACCCGCTTTGCAAAGCAAAGCAAAAAAAAAAAAAAAAAAAGACTGTCTGAACTGTATAAACAAGGCAAAGGCCTTGAGTCATGGTATGAGTTGTGGAGACTAATACCCCTCTCATAGTTATTCTGATTTTCCAATTCTTGGGTTAGCATAGATGTCATGTAACCAATGCAAAATCTCTACCGCTGTATCTGATATATCTAATGGGAATGCTACTTGTGTCAAAACTATTCCAGCCTCTAGCTCAGTCATTGAGCCCTGAACTTAACAAACTGAAGAAAACTGTTTAACACTGCAGCTCAGATGCGAAACTTAATCCAACTATATCTGTAGTTACATCCTCAAAAGGATCTCAACATTGAATAGTTCCAGAAATCAGATGTGTCCTAGTATCTCAAACAGCTAAAGTTAGACGTGACTGATACATCAGTAAGGTGTTGAATCAAAATCTGCCAAAAGATTGGTGAAATAGCGGTTACATTGTTAAATCCAAAAAATAGCTAGCAGCATTGACCCAAACCATTAGCAACATCAGTTAGTAAAAACCATTGTTGTCCATAGAAATATCAAAAATGACCAGTTAAACATGTCATTGAACTTGAAAATAACCTGATAAATTCACTCTTTCTCAGAGTCTGAAACAAGATAATTTCCCATTCAGCTGTTGTCCTTCAAGCTGATAAAACTAGGGGAGCAAGATTAAAATTCCCCCAAATTATTAACAGATATAAATATAGCATATAAATATGTATATAATCACTCAGGTTTCCTTGGAGGGTTTTAGGCTGCAAATCAAGATTCACACCGGCTTTGAGGCTAGCACTCTCTGCTCATGCTACATCTTTGCAGCTATCATAATAATAATTCAACAGTGAGATTAGTGTCTGCATCGCATCTAAACCCATTCAATTTCCGAATTTCAGAGTTATTTACCCTACTGTTAGTGATGTGCTTCCCACATGCAAAAACAAACATACTCAAGCTTTTGTTCAAACTTTTCCCTTTTTTTGCCCAGATTCTCTTTACCTTCACAGCAATTACTTTAACATCTGTTTAATCTGACAAATATCTTTAAAAACCTTTAAAACATTTTCAACATTTTTGAAAACCCTGTTTAACTCCTTCAGTTTTTCTGTTGTCCTGGTTAAAATGAGAACACCTTTCAGCACTGTAATTGCATGTTTAGCAACTATTAATCATGTGTTACTGCTTCTGTTTACTGATCTAAAAATGCTCATCCAATTGTTGTCAAAGTTAATTATCTCATCTAGCTTAACATCTGACCACTCCATAACAGTAGAAATGATATAATCCGACCCAGTAGCTTAGCTACCAACACACGATATGTGCCGAATTTCCATGAAATGCCAAACAGAACACACTCACTCTGCACTGCAGTAGTTAAGCCAGGAGAAGACGCCTGCGAGAGTCGTCCCCATCCTTACTCGTGGCCCGGAGTCAGAAGCCCAGTGGTCTGGGACATTCCGTCTGGTCATGCAAGAAACAACAACCCCAACTCCGCTCTTATGGAGATAACAGCACCGTGTTATCCCATCTTGCCGACAACGCCAAAATGTTAGATCGCTGTCTCCATGCCTAGACAATTAAGATCCAGCCCTGGACACCAGATCCCGTCAGAAAACATCAGTTTGTCCAGTATCAGAACAACTCGTCAGCAGAGAGGTCTAATACCCAAACCCTGTTAACAGGAGGTCTTGTCTGTTACCCAAAATACACAAAACACTATTAACAGTCTTCTATCAGCCAAGAAGCTGACTGAGGAAAAAGCCAGTGAAAGTGAAGAGCAGAAGCAGGAGACGAAGTATTCAAATTCAGCAAGTATTGTTATATCAAACTGGTTCACAACAACATCCCATAAACCTTGAGTTTCCATAAACATTCCCTTGTATCTCTTAATTATGAAGACAAACAGCCCTTGAAACCACACAGTCATAAGAGTAATGAACAATGGAAAATATATATAAAAAAAACTATAATATAATATAAATGACTAATCAATTAATGAATCAATAAAATGAATATATAAATGAATATAATGATTATCATAAATTATTATATGATTAAATGGAATAATAAAATGATTAATGATTATAAATGAATGAAGAATAAATGAAGAATATATAAAAAGAAAACAAAACACAACACAAATGTATGGTTGCTCTGAGGCAAAACACACATAGTTTGCATTTGAGGATCATCCGATCCTTCATAGATAAGGGAGTATGTGTTCAGTATGCACTCACAAATCTCTATGTGCTCTTGTTGCTGAATTCCCTTCTTTCATGGTTTTATTGTTGCTAGAAGCTATCAACCATCAAACTTCCACAATTGACCAGTGAAACAACATAGTGTACCTTTAAATTGTAAAGAAATGAATGATCCATTATTATATGGTGAATTCCATATACACATTTTATAATGTAGCAACTTCAATTTTAGACAGCCAGTTTTCTAGGTATGTTAATTATTCAATAGTTATTTAAGTTAAGTGTTTATATAGTTCTACAATAAAAGTGTATCAGTGTATGTAATGTTGCATCTTTATATTATGTTTATATTTATATTTTGTTATTATCAGAGGTGAGTTGCTCCAGTCAATGTATTAATGATCACTGTTCTTCCTCATAGATTCAGTTTTTTCCTGCAGGTAATTCAGCTCAAACTACTTAATGTTCAGACTCCATTCAGAGTTTGTTCTGTAGATCATTTCATTCTTTAAAAATCTATTTATTAATGATTCAGAATGATTAAAGTTGCTGCCTCACATTACTTCATTAAGCTTTAATTATATTAGCACTCATATGTATATTATATTCTTCTTCTCGGTAACACAGCAAACTGTCTGTTTCAAACTGATAAAACAGCATCTGAATGATGGTTATGTAGTAATTTTGAACTCTGTTAACATGAACACACTTGAGCTAATGGATGTCTTAAAGATACACCAAAGAGAGACTGATAAAGTCACACAGAAAATGATGTTTCAAGTTACTGCTGCTAAAAGTGAATCCACACGCAGTTGAATTATAGGGTGTCCTAACTTTGTCACACATGGCCTTTCCCTCTTGGCTGTATTTTTCTTAAATAAATAATGACACTGTGTGATATGTCATGTGATAATGTTTATCTGAGGATTTATTTTCCAAATTTTAAGACCTGCCAAGGGCCAGGTAATTTGCTAGAAGCTATCAACCATCAGACTTCCACGATTGACCAATGAAAC